>JABUQX010133604.1:0-24783 GCA_015478945.1 Trachelipus rathkii
TACTTTTATTTATGATCGTTATTATTATTATTATTATATTTATTTAATTAATAAATTATTAATTATTGATAATTAATATATTATTATATTTTATTAGATATTGAATATGTATTTAATTCAATTGATTTTTATATATATAATAGATGATTTTAAAATTTATTTTCATATAAAAAATATTATTACTAAAAATTATAATTTATATATATGCAGTAGATATATTTTTTTTTTACAAAAATTACTGCTAAATTGTGAAACTTGATTCTATTAGTTTTTTTTTTCTTTTCTTAAATATTGAAAAAATATTTAATGTCTTTTACCTTGGAGGAATAAAGGAACGCCCTTTTTTGTAATCAATGTAAATTATCTTTTTGTATATAATTATTTTTTACTTATTTTATTTAATTTTGATTTTTTGTGCAAACAGTAATTACTATTTGTATATATATTTACAAATATTTCCTATGAAATACATTTTAAAATTTTTTGATTGACAATAAGTTTATATGATAACAAGAAAATATATTGACATAGGAAATATCTGTTATTTTTAAAAAAATATATTAATACACTTAAAATGAATAGATAATGCTGATTATTATTTTTATTCTTTGTTAAACTTGAAAATTATGAAATTTTTGGTTCTTTTTATCCCTAAATGTATTAAAATAATTAAAGTAAAAGTATTTTTTTTTTAAGTGAATATGCTCTTATATTATTCTTAGAAAACATAAAGTTCATTTTTTTACAAGTTTAATATTTAATTTATTTTTATTGTATTTTTTGTAAAATGAAAATCATATGTATTTTTTTTTTATATTTACTAATATTTGAACTACGAATAAAATAGCTACCAGTAATATAAATTTTTTCCCCGAATTTTTATTTTTATTTTATATAATATACTATACTTATATTGCCATTTAGGATTAATAATAATCATTACTAAATAGCCCTAACCTGAGTAACACACAGTGGTTCCTTTTCCCCCCCAGAGCAGTTCTCACTTCCAATTTTCAAAATTTGCAAAAAATATCCACATAGATTTTAAATTATTTCATAAATTTTATTTTTACATAGTAAAACTTAGGAAATGGAAAAAATAGAATTTTTAAAGATGATCATTATAGGCTATGTATTCAATTTAGAAAGGAAGGTAAAAGTTTGCGTTACAGTCTTTTACTCCCTTAAATTCTGGAAGCTAGAAATCTTTTTTTATTAATCTGTACTATAAGTAAAGCCTACAAAAAACAAAACAAAAACAAATTAAAAATAAATAGATAAATTATTAAAAAATTAAGTATAATTTCATGAAATTAACCTTACATCAATATTGGTATATAGATTTTTGATATATCAATATTAGATTTATCGATATTCAATATATCAATATTTGATAACTATATATAAATTAATGTTGTGTTCCATGCATTTGAATGCACTGCACCCAAATATTTGTCTAAGGGGGTCTGTGTTTTCCAGAACCCCCAGCCAGTTCATGTTGGAATTTTCCTCTTTTACTACATATATATTTATAATTATTGGATATATACAGTACCGTATATATCAATATTTTTATTTGTTATTGAATCCGAATTAATCAGACAAAGTCGTGTTCATTGAAGTAAGGCCTCATATCATGGTTTTATTTTTGATTTTCTAATAATTTAATATTTATTTAATTTGCTTTCAAGTTGTCTTTCATTTGTATGGAATCTAAAAAAAATTATGGTTTTAAAAGATTTCAGAATGTATAGGAAATAAAAGGCAGTAGCCTATAATCGTAATGTAAATTTTTACCAAAATTAAATTAACACCAACAAAGTGTATATTATCTTAAGTTGTAAATATTTTAATTTGTTTATCTAGTCACAATGGAGCTGTTGCGCTTCACTTTTCAGATATGTGTCTACTTTGATTAAAATTTTAGTATCAAATATTCTACTATTAATCATTTAATTTGAGGGATTGGCTGTCGTTAAATATTTGTTGCATGTTTTGCCCGTTTTAAAATAGACATAACGGCAAAGTTTCACTTATGTACAAGCCTAGCATAATAAAGAAGGCTCAGAAAAGGTTTTGTGAAAGTATTTAGTAGGCCCACATAAAGATTTTGTTATCTGACTTATTCAGCCTAATTTTGTCTATATTATATAATATATATATATATTATTATTAATATATTTATATAATTTTATTATATATATATAATAATTTGTTGATAAATAGAAATCTGTGATTATAAATTAATAAATTATATATATATATATATATATTTATAAATTATATTATATATTATAATTATATATATTTTATATATTTTATATTAATATATTTATATAATATTATTAATTATTTTATATCAGCATTAAAAAATTTATGAGTTGGTAATTCTTTCAACTCCAGGTTACAAAAATTTTGAGTGTCGTCACTTTACCAAAAGTGGAAAAAACATTTTTTGTGATTATTTTATGAGATTTTTTTAGCAGAACATTATATTTAGAAGCCAAAATTAGTATAATATTAATAATTGAAAGTTGAATTTAAAGATGACTCTTAGAAAGTTCACGAGTATATTTTTAAGAATAACAAATGGTCAAAGCCTTGAACATGGTTTATCATTGGAAGAAATTCAGGTATGGAAATTATTATTATTATTATTATTATTATTATTATTATTATTATTATTATTATATTATTATTTATTATTATTGTTATTATTATAATTATTATATTTATTATTTATTATTATTTTATATTATTATTATTATTATATTAATTATATTATATTATATTATAATTGAATGAAGGATTAGTAAAAATCCTTTTATTGATAGCAAGAATGAGGTGTGTGAATTTGCTAAAGTATAAAGTAAGAATGAAAATAATGAGTGGTGGAATGAAGAGGTGATTCAAGCAGTTGAAAGCTAAAAAGAAGCATAGTTTGAATATGGTTGCTGAAAGCATATTGATTTGAGGTATCGAAAGAAAGGGTTTGGAAATATAATTGAGGAGTGAGTGAAATAGAGACTAAAAGTTCATTATGTAGGAGAAAAAAAGATAGAGGTAAATAGTATAGAGTTATTGATAAGGAGGATGAATGAGGGACTTTTATAAAAGGAATTTGGAAGCTCTTCCTGGAATGGAATGATACTATTATAAAGATTAAAAAAAGTAGAATGAAAGATTAGGTATGTAATATTTTGTACTGATCAATGAGATGAGTATGGAGAGGGAGGGTATATTGGAACACTTCAAAAATCTGTGTAACATTAACAGTAATGAAATGAGGTGAATAGGAGTATATTAATGTGTGTGGGTATTTGGTGGTGTACATTATTAAGAAGATATATAAGCTTTTTTGTTGATTAGGATTTAATTATTGGGGGAAGTAATATAGGTTAGAATGTGAGAAAATTGAAGAATGATAAATATGAGGTAGAGATAGAATAACTTGCGAAACGATGAAAAATTGTAGGCACAATTGCGATTGACTGGATATGGAAGTTGTGTAACAAGCTTTTATGGAGGGTAAGTTCTACATATATTATTTTGTATATATTAATTATTTATTATCTATTATGTTTATTGGTAACTGTAGGAATTGTAAGGCAATTAGTTTATTGAGTGTTTAGGGAAAGAGCTATGCTGGTATTTTGGTTGAAAGAATTTGTTGAGGGACTAATTGGCAAAGAATATTAGGTGATTTAGTAAAATCGGTGGGGAAGTGTAATATCAATATTTATACTATATTGTAAACACATATGATTGAGAAAATGAGAGAGATAATGAACAAATTGTAGTAGGTTTTATGAACTTGCAACAGCCGTATGACAGGATTAATAGGAAAGATCTGTGGCAGGTGTTAGTAATATAGAGTGGTGGTGGTGGGGGGCTTTTGATGAAATCAAAAGTATGTGTGAGGATAGTGATAAGCATTGCAAATGTAGGTATAAAAGTGTAAGTTGAAAAGTGTGATTGGATTTTTAATAATAAGGTGGAGAAATTCTAAAATGTGTCATATTTTGGTTGGTTATATTTAATTTTGTATATGGATGGGTATGTATTGAAAGAATTAGATGTAGGTTGGAAGTGTATTTGTAGAATATGGATAATAATGTTGTAGAGTAGAGTGCCCTGCTTACTGTGTGCTGATGATTTGGTTTTGTGTGGTGAATCTGAAGATAGTTTTAGGGGTTTGGTAGAGGGGGGTTGGCAGGGTGTGAAAGAGGAGGGGTTTTAAAGGAAATGTAGGTAAGAGTAAAATTATGGTAGTGAGTGAGGAGGGTCTGTGTTTTAGTCATGTTGGATGGTTAGCAATTGGAACAAGTTTTTTTTTTTTTTATGCGAGTTTAAATGTTTAGATGTATGTTGAATGAAATGGGAACAGATGAGGTAGAGTGTAATGGGAAAGTTGTGAATGGTAGAAATGTGGCTGTCACAATTAATTTATAATTTTATGATGGTTCCGCGCATGTCTGGGTTGGGTATATTTTTGTCCCAACACTTAATTTTCTTTTTACTTTTTTGGAATTTAATCCTTCAAGTGAACAGATTATAAACTTTTTTTTTTTTGTTGCTATTATTCATTCATTTTCTCATCTTCAACACCTATTGGAGGAATACCTGGAAATAGAAAAAAAATTTGTATGAAGGAGAATTAAAGTAATTTTGTACAATCAAGTTGCAGAAAACAATTTCTTGATATATTTTGTTTCTCTCTGTTGTTGAAATTTATTAATGTTTGCAAAGTTCCTTTAGATTTAGAAGTTTGAGTATATCGGAAATAAAAATAATGATAATTTAAAATATGAATTATATCAGGGTTGTTTGACTTAAATATACACATTTAAATACTAGTCCTTAACAGCTTCAGTCTGGTGATGAAATTGTATTTGTCATTTATGATACTTCTGAGTCGCTGATGATGAAACTGTGTTCATCATATATATTGTCACACTTTTTCTGATGATAATAATAATAACAAAATAGTTCATTATAGGGCTTATTGTTAATGTTGAAAGTACACTGTGTATTGATGCTGTAATGCATAAATGACCAATCAAAAAAATTAGTAGGTGGACCTTATAAAATACTTATTCTATAGACATACCTCTAGGCTCGAGATAAGCCAGTAGGTATTGTAGCTATTTTAAATTATATTCTTACCTTTGTAGAAAATAAATATAATTGCATACTTGCTTGCTTACTTGGTTGCCCCCCACTCCTCTCCTATGAGAAATGGGTGCCTCTGAGATTTTGTGCCATCATAGCAGGATGGACCTAGAGATCTGTCAGAGAAAAAGCATCAAAGCTAATTATAACGTCAATTAGGTTGAGCAATCTAGCAGAAGATGTTCTGTGTCTTCAGTTGTCAGGGAGGAATATCTTTGACAGTGGTGGGATGGACCATTATGAATTTTATATTTATAGAATTCCTGAAAGGAGGGATAGTGCTCAGAGGGTAAACAGGACCATTACTCTGGTTTGATGGTACAAAGATTGTTTTGTAGGAGATATTTCGGGCGGGTGTGCGTAGAGTATGGTGTTAATTGGATATGCATTGATTGCTCTTTAGGTTAACTGAGTGTGGATGTGTTTAATAATGGGGGCTGGGGAGGGAGTGGTGTGACCCTTTTTCTTCTCTGTGGAAATGGGGTTTATAATATTTATGTAGGGGTTGGTCTATTGAAAGTGACTTGCTCTATAATTTACAACCTATCATGTTGAGATGGACATTTGCATGAAGTTTTGTTTCGATTAGAAAGTGATGGATGGGTGTGGAAGGGAGGCGCCCTTATATTATTCTTAGAGCTTTATTTTGTACTACTAGTTTTTGCATATTGGACTGTGATTTGGCTGGTTATGAATAGATTAAGAAGGGACGGAGTTAATGAGTGTAAATTATTGTGAAGGTTTCTTTGTTTTGGCAAAAATTTGTTCTGGTTAATGTTTTCATGGCATTTAATTTGTGTGTGGCTCTAGAGTAAATATTATTTATTTGGATAGGATAGGAAGTTTGCAATTATTTTCTTGTCATTGATGTTTATTTCTGTATTTAATACTTCATCTATTAAGAGGTGACATGGAACAATCAAAAGCTTTGTTTATGTCTATTGCTACTAGAAGAGTACGTTTAGGGGTAGGGCTTGGTTAAATCGTGTGAGGATGCTTTGTGTTAGATCGGTTAGAAGTAGTAGTGGAATGTTTTTGTCTGAATCCATGTAGGGTATCCGAGAGGGGGGGACAGAAGGGTAGATTCCATTTTGGATTATGAAGCTTGGTTCACTTAGGTTTTAAATATAGAGATTATATTTGCGTGTCTTTCCAGAAAGGTGGGGTAGTGTTAGTTTTCAGCTGCATTGAATTTTTGGGTATGGGTTTCTATGGCGTTAGTTCCTAAGTGTTTGAGGGGAATAATATATATTTTTTTTGCACCCTCTGCTTGTGAGTTTTTGAATCTAAGGACCCTTCTTCTTCTTCTTTTTCTTCTTCTTCTTCTTCTTCTTCTTCTTCTTCTTCTTTCTTCTTCTTCTTCTTCTTCTTCTTTTCTTCTTCTTCTTCTTCTTTTTCTTCTTCTTTTCTTCTTCTTCTTCTTTCTTCTATTAATTTCTTGAAAAATTTCATATTTTTCCAATTATCTACTTTCTTACTAAACTTCTTCGTCACCTTCCTTTCTATTTACTTCTTCCATCTTATTCTATCCGTATTATTTTCTATATCTTCATTTTATTATTTATCTACTTCTTTCATTTATTCTTTCATATTACTTATTATTCATTTATTTCTTAACAATAGCAAGATCAAGGTTCTCACTCTCTCTATTCTCTTCTTTTTATTTCTCCTTCTTGATTGTTTTATTTTCTTTCATCTTCTTTCATTTTATTTCTTCTTCTTTCATTCATTCTTCTTGTATTTTTCTTATATCTTCATTGTTTTCTTCTAGGATTATATGTTTCCTTAATAATTTTCTTTCCTAGTTTTCGTTTCTTCTTTTGTAAATTTCTTCATCGATTTCTCTCATTTTCTTTATTTTAATTTTCTTCTTTTATTTCTACTTCTTCTTTCTTCTTCATTTTCTTCTTCTATTCTTCTTTTCATTATTTCTTTCTTATTTTTTTGCTTATTAATTACTTATTTGTATTATTGTTTAACTTCCATTTTATATATTATTATTTCATTATTTTTTATTTTATTTATTCTCTTATTTATTTTCTTTTTCTTTTTCTTCTTTTTTTGACCTAATCTAAAATTTGTTAAGATATTCTCAATACAAATCTATTGAAGATACTTTTTGACTAAAAAGTTTTTAATAGTGCATCCATGTAATAGAATTTGGGGTGCATTTAATGAATTTAAAATGTACAGTCTTATTAAACTTGTCCCTTTCTTAAGGTTTGAATCCTTCCTTAAAACAGGAATAATTTGTACCGCATGTTTAATTTTTTAACTTCTTAGTTTAAACTGTCAAAATCTTTCAATCTTTAGGCGTATTCTAATCAATCTTATCAGTATCATCCTATTGTAAAATCTCAGTTTTGAATGTTCACCAACTTCATTCTTCCATTTTAGAGGGTTAATTTTCTAACTATACGTTCTAATTATAGTATCTCGTGAACCCCCTCATCGAGATTCCATGATAACTATTTATGTTCTAATTTTTGATTAAATAATTAATCAGTTTGATGAACAAATAATATTATTTATTTCACTACTTAGAGGGTTATTTTTCTAACATTCTAAGCCGGTGACATCAACGATAATTAAACTAACAATAATAATTTTTGTATAACAGTTTTGGGGTTCACCGTTTAGAGGGTTAATTATGTAAGTAATCCTAGTCCTAGTATTATAGCCGAGTGAGATCTCATTTCTTTCCCTCAGTAGCCATTGAGTTGGGAAAATATCTTTTGTTAAGTTCTTATGGTGCACAGTTTTGTGCGGATAGATTGTCTGATAGTTCTTGTCGTTACTTCTTCTATGACTTTCTCACTTCGAGTGAGACCAACTTGCATTGGTGACGATAATGCTAATTAGTCTTATAAGTGTGGCAAGAAATATAGAATCACGAAAGAATTTCGTTAAAACTCGCCGAATACTCTATCTCACTCTCTACTAAAAGGAAGCAATTATTGTATAAAATGGTTTTCTTTTTGTGTGTAGATAATCTATATATTCAGGTGAGTACTTTGACTCTAAAATCCTTAAGGATATTAAACAAATATATTCAAAGACAATTATAGCCTCTATATGTCGTGTGAGAGGTCATGATTTGGATATTTGCTGTCTAGTATAGATGTTGTAATGAAAAGCTGATGGAAAAATACGTCAATGACTAATCGGCAAAATATAGATTCTAATTAAAATAATTAAACATTGAATAGTAAATTAAAGCATCAAGATGTAATAGCATTATTATGCTTAGAATATTTTTGGCCAATTATTCGTTGTTTAATTATGGGATCTTAGAGTTTCCAGCAATAGAGTCAAATTTTTTTTTTTTCACACAAGCATTTGGAAGATAATTTTGTAGATTATATTTCTTTCAAACTTTTAAAACAATTCTCTTTTTATTTAATCAATTTTATTGGGGGTAACTTTGAAGTGGTCAGAACATATTATATTTTATAACGAAAAAAAGACGGAGATTTACATTTATTAATGATGTTTTGGTATGATTATTATTATATTATGCGCAGTTAGGTTCGATACTATTTGATACAACTAGTAGTCACATAAATTATGTCAATAAGGAGATAAATTGTATGTCAACAGGTATTTTTTCGAAAGATCATTAAATCCCCATTCAACATTATTGCGTAAATTGAAATTAAAAATACTTATGTCTTTCCATATATCGCAAGAAATGTGCATTTTGATTATAATACAAATATAAATGAATTAAAGGCCGATTATTGTTTAAACACATATTCAGAAAAACTAACGATATTATTATGTATACATTTCGAGCAGTCTCTAAAGGAAGAACAAACATGCAAGGTGCAACATGTCAATAAAGGTCGGCTGTGTGATGTTTATTCATCAGAATATTATATTCAAAAGAATAGTTTATAGCGGTTAATTTTGTCTACTGTAATAGGATACTAAGCATAACAATAATAGGGAAGGGAGACGTTTGTTAGCGGGAGAGAAAGTGGAGTCACTCAGCGACATTAGTGATTATTTTAATATTTTTTAATTTAAAGCAACCCTTACAGGGGCAATTGATTGACAAAAAAACAAGGGATTGGTGAGGATGAAGATGATAAATTGATCAACCGCAATGTGGTCGCCTCTGCGCAACGTGATCCCACGCTCCTAGCCTCAATTAACAAATCACAAAGTTGATATCAAAGCGATAGTGCTCCTTTAATTATCTATGCCCAGATAGGAGCTTAAGAGTTTACTCTCCCAGAGTCAAAATGTCAACATATGTAAATATATGTACATTTTTGCTTAGCTGAATAATCTTTGAGAATTGAAAATTGAAATGTATGAAAATTGAATTATTATTATTATTATCAGGGTACTACTTAATCACTTTAAAGCGCACAGCAGTATTCTGAGTTTAAAATTTGGTCAACATATTTAATATTTTCTAAATTATATATTATTATTGAACAACAAAAAACAAGATAGATAGGAATGAGAGAGAGAATAAGAAAGTTTTAAAAATGGTGGATTAAACTGAGTCTAAAGAATACAATTTAATATTGTAAAAATTTATTAAAGATGTTGATATAGTATAAAAAAAACTTCACAGTTCAATTAATTAAATGTTTAAGTAAAAAATAATATTTATACTTTCTAATTGGGTTAAATTGAGTGAATATGTTTACACGTATACATACAAAAATTATTAGTTTATGCATTTTAATTTATAAATTTCTCCTATTCTGAACACTCATTTACTTCTCAACCAAGATCAAGCTATCCAGTATAGGTTGATTGTGGTTATTGAATGTCCTGGAAATGAGGTATGTTATCCTAAGATTAAATAAGTATATTTACAATAACCGTTACTTATAATAATGAAACATAACAGAACATACAAGTTAATTAATCTATACAATTTGGTCTGTACTACCCAAACCCACTAGATCCAGTTCTGCATGCTTTCGTTTATCAAATTACTTGGTGCAAATACAATTGAATACTTAATTTTATAACTTTGAGTAGTTGATTCAGGCAAACGATGCCCACTAGTGTAGCAACGTTGATAGGATTTATTACTTTTTGAAATGGGGCACCCAGCCCCGGAAGTCTGTTTAATAAATAGTTACACATTTTAATAACCTTTCTCATAAATAAAAGGAATTATACAAATTAAGAAATTGAACATTAATGATTGATAAAGAACCTACCCCAATGGGACAGTTTCGAAGTTTACTAACTAGTCTTATTCTTCATATAGTGAACAGAACAGATACTGTAGAAGTTCTGTCTTTTCCAATCAGTAATACAAATTCAATTCCTAAGAAATGTTAACAAGAGGCACATCCACAAATTGCCTAACAGTAATAACTGAAAAGTGATGTACCTGCCTATATGAACTATGACTGTTGAAAAATTAGAAAAAGAAAAAGCTAAGATATCTGAAACATATTAAATTCTTGAAAGATGACATATATTTGGGTACGCATACACAAATATATGAAACTCACAAATTAAAATATAAATAAATAAAATAATATCAACCAAATTAAACAATATAATAACTGCACCAACCACAATTACCCATTGTGAAAAATCAAAATAAACCCAAAATATATCCTACATCTAATTCTTTAACTGAATTACTCAATTCCTTAAATGTACAGTAAATGTTTTGAAATCATAACATACTACATGCCAAAGGGTGAGCTACCCTTAACAATATCCCCGTAAGTAAATCTAAGCCCATCCCCTCGATTTTACAAAATAATTTATTGTAGAAGGGCTCAGATAAACATGGGGTGAATGTTTACAATTGAGGCATGTATTAAAGAGTTTATTAGTTTTGTTACACAACCAGTTATAAATTCCTTTTCAGTAATGAATATATGGAAATAAAACAAATTCATAAACAATACAATGTCCTGAGATTTGAACAACGAAAAATATTCTTTGGTAATAGAATTAACAAAATACAGATTGTACTATTTACAGGTTATACCTATATTAAGTCTTTATAAAAATAATATGCTTTATATCATTCTTTGCAAAAACAAATAAATTTCCTTTTCTCCTATCCTAACCTTACATATAAAGTATCTCAGAGTGTTATGAAATGGATCAATGTCATCTCAAAATAACTCACATTAGTTATTTAATTACGACGTTCTAATTGAGTATGAACAGTCTGAATAACTTGTTCTTCTTCATTTATGGCTCTTCGGAACTCATTAAAGAATTCCTGTCTTACTATATTTGTCATCTCCAAATATGAAGTTTCTACTAAAGCTAAATGAATATGTGTTCTAATTATTTTTCTATGATAATCCCGCAATAAACGGTTTGGTAAACCACTCCCTGTTGCTTGTTGTGGGGAGTGATGGTAATAACGCAAAGGATGTTCCATGCCTTGAGTCAACACCGGCTGTTGTGGAATAGGAGGTGGTGGCCTAGAGTAGGGGGAAAATACAGGAGGAGGAATATGATACCGATTGTCCAAAGTCGAGGGGACAGAGAATTCATGAGGACGAACCTCCTGGCTTGTTGGAGTCGTTTCCTCCACTATACGGACTGTGCGAGATGTACGAGAAATGAGCCTAGGAGCAGGCAACCATTGATCAATCATTGAGGGTGAATCACTCCGTCCCGTTGATGATGCTGCCTCTAAGACCTCTATCTCCTGTTGTTCTTCATCATTATTGGTATTCTCCAGAATACTCTCGACGCGCGTTGTCCTCCTCTTAATTTCAAAGAATCCCTTATATTTCTCCATAAAGGCTATGAGAAAGGTCTTATTTGAATGAAGACCATCAGGGATCATGGGAGATCCCATTTGTAAGGTCATTTTCCTGAGATATGCCCCATGAGGCGTTGTTTTCGACCTATTTGATGTGGTTTTAGTATCATAATGAAAATTCAGTACATGATTCCCTCTAAAACAGACTTTGTTTCTCCATGTGTAGTCTTGATATGCGAGGTCTTCAAATCTTGTGAAGCTAAAGATTGAATGCTTCCTCAATTTGTCGGGATTCAGGACCAAATGGTTTTCTAAAAAATTTTCATATCTGGGTCCCCACGCTCGCACTAACCTTTTACAGTTAAAACTGTACATATCCTTGATGGGGGGTATCATCAGGAATACCCTAGAGGTAGGGTTAATACTTTCAGAGTACTGAGTGATTTCATCCATTATTTGGGGAATTTCAGCAATGGTAGCGAGAGAAAACTCTGGATCTGGTCCAAATACAGTAGTCGATCTTCCATTGTGGAGGACCGGGGTACGTTTCCACGCTAAAGGGGTTAGAGCCCATATCAGTATAAAGTTTACCTCTCTTGTCATATGTTGGCGAACTCTAGGCAAACATTCGTGGATGGTCATACCGGCTTTATAATCCACCTTCAAATCCAGTTGATAATGATTTTTTAAATATTCTTGTTCATTCTGCAATAAGTTGAGCTCACTAGCTCCTACTGCGAGTAATAAAGGCATGTTCTGGAAAGATATTAAAGAGGTTACCGACTGAACTACAGTTCACCGGTCGTCTTGTTCTTTTGAACGCAAGTCACAAGCCGAACCGGAATCCAGTGGGTATATATATATTTTATATATACACACACATTCATACTTCAAAAATTTTTTTTTTTTTTTTTTTTTTTTTTTTTTTTTTTTTTTTTTTTTTTTTTTTTTTTTTTTTTTTTTTTTTTTTTTTTTTTTTTTTTTTTTTTTTTTTTTTTTTTTTTTTTAAATTTTTTTTTTTTTTTTTTTTTTTTTTTTTTTTTTTTTTTTTTTTTTTTTTTTTTTTTTTTTTTTTTTTTTTTTTTTAATTTTTTCAAATAAGATTTTTTAATAGTAAAGTGTCATTTTTTCTCTTACTTTATACTTTTTCAAATAATAATTTTTTTAGTAATTATAATATTTTTATTCTGTTCCATTTTTTTTTTTTTTTTTTTTTTTTTTTTTTTTTTTTTTTTTTTTTTTTTTTTTTTTTTTTAGTATGTTATAAAAATGTTTTCATACTGTATGATTTTTTTTTTTTTTTTTTTTTTTTTTTTTTTTTTTTTTTTTTTTTTTTTTTTTTTTTTTTTTTTTTTTTTTTTTTTTTTTTTTTTTTTTTTTTTTTTTTTTTTAGCTGTTGAAATAACTTTAGAGCCAAGTTTATTCTAATAATTTATTATATTCACACATATTATTTCAAGAATTTAAATATTATTAAAAAATATTAAAAAAGAAAATGTTATTTATGAATTATCATTAATTTTTAATAATCCTAGTAATTTATAATAATTATGCTCATTTATAGAACAACCAAAAGAAGTAATTGGTTACTATAATTGTAATTTTAATAAATAATTCTAATAATTATAATAATTATGATCATTTTAAGATTTTAGATATTTTTACAAGACCTAATATAGATTTGAACTGCCTTCCCATAAACTCTATGCAAAGCTCAGTCCTACTCATCTACTCAGTCTGTACATACTATTCCTAAGGCAATAAAAAAAAACTATTGAATAGTTATGCTTAACTTTAAGGTAACTTCAAATTATTTTTTAAAACCATGTTAATATAGGAAATTTTTCTTCTTAATTTTAAAATCTTCAAATACTTTTTTAATACCATGTTAATTATGATTTTATAGAAACAAAGAAACAAAGAAACAAACAAAAATAAATTTATTAAAAAAAAAAATGATGATCTTTAGAAATACTTTGAAAGCTTTTATTGAAGAAGACATCCCACTATACGAAAATCCCAAAAAAAAATAAAAAAAACATATAAACTAATTTATGTTAGATTTTCAAAGTTTTATGGAAAAAGTAAAGTTTCTTTTTATACGAAATGAAAAAAAATAAAAAAACAATATCAAAGTTTTACCCACTAAAGTAGTACCCACTCCCCACTACTTACAACATGAATCCCACAATCACGTTTAATATCAATGAGTGGTGGCACATTCTGGGCCATGAGTGGTGGTATTTTCTTTATGTGAGTGGCGGTACTCCATTTTACATGAGTGGTGGTACATTCTTTTATTTTCCATGAGTGGTGGTAATTTTACCGTCTTCGCCTCCGCTGAATTCTTTTAGTGAATTCTAATGGAGTAGACATTATATATGGTAATTCTTCAACTTGCCCCGTCTGTCGGGTGCGAATACGGTTTTGATTAATAAAAGGATTGTCTATAATAGGAACGAGCGCCAACCCATTTCCAGTAGGGTCATTGGGATCAGGCACTACCTCTCCCAGAAATGTATAATTAAAAAGCCCCCTTGGAAGCGGGGATAACTGAGCATGCCCGTGCGATTCAATTCGCATGTCCGACCTCACTCGAGGTACCAAAGGATGGGCAATGATTTCATCCGGATTAAAACCAGAGAATTCCGATGATCTTGAACCAGGTGGCATAAGCAACCCCGGCTCGCTCTCTTCGAAGGAAGAAAGCTCTACATCTTTAGAAGAACTTTGTGTCCGATTTTTATTAACACCCCCAAAAACACGGTCTATCAATGAAACATCTGGACCCTTGTGGGCATGAAAATGTACTGAATCAGGATTGAATCCTGAAAAATAACTTTCATTCACCTGGTCTATAGTAATAAAATTAGCAGATTTGTCTGATGATCCTACAAATAAATCCCTATAATCCATCAATGGGGATCCTATTTGTGCGTTATTTTCTGGTGCATCTATATATTCATTCGAATCCTCAAATATAGGGGACAATGTGAGACGGTTCGGTCCTCCGCTGATCCTTCCCATTTGTTGGTCTATCTGGTTCTTAGGGGAGGAAGTACTATAGTCCACAACTTTGGAGTCAATAGGACTTCGGTCCATTTGTTGTCCGATTCCTATTATAGGTGGAGAGAACCATAGCTTTTCTTTTATATTTGTAAGATTTTCGGTCCATTTAGACAATGTATGCTGAAGATCCTCCGAAATAGGGTTAAATTCTAAAAACCCCTCAAAATCATTTTCTTCTTCTTCAAACTGCTCAGAAGGACCTAAATCCGAATATGAATAGTCCTCATGAAACTGATCGTCCTTTTCATTTGTGTTATTCATTTTCAAATTTTCGGTGTTTTCAATATCCCAAAACTCTTCCTCCTCATCTTCCTCATCTTCTTCATCAATAAAGAATTGTTCCTTAAGAGCTTTGTTTCTTCTTAAATAACGCTGTAAGTATAGAGGAATCTCTATCCAGCCACGTAAATGTGAGAAATGTACTTTCTCCTGTTTTGTAGAACGTCCTCCCGTCCGCCGTATAACATATGTAACTAAGTTTTCATTCACCTCTACTACCGTAAAAGGGCCTTCCCACTTTTTCTTAAATTTCTGGGCTGTACTATGTCCCGTATATACCACTTTTTTCGCTACCAGTTGTCCCACCTTGAATGGTCTGAAGTTTATGCTCCCATCCTTCCAATACTGTGGGAAACTATGCAGATCTTGTCCATGAGATTTTTTTAAAAGGAAGTCAGTGGGGGACATTTGTAAGGCCTTATGCACTGTGTTATTATAAATAAGGATGGAGGAAGTTAATTCTTCATCCCATTGATCCGGTTTTTCCCAAACCAAGCACTTCAATATTTGAATCAGGCTACGATTAAAACGTTCGCACAGCCCGTTACTAGCAGGGTGGAGAGGGGATGCGCGAACATGTTTAATATTAAAGTCCTGCAATACTGTTTGAAAATTTCGTGAAACAAACTCTGTCCCATTATCCGTAAGGATTCTGGACGGAACTCTTGGTAAGAACGGTAATACCTGTTGTTTTAGTGCCTGAGATACCGTATGGCTTGTTTTGTCTTGTAAAGGTACAACCGATACCCATTTGGAGAAATGGTCTATAAGTACCATACAGTATTTATTCCCTGCAATGGTTTTTGGAAACTGTAATAGATCCATTGCGCATAGGTCGAATGGATAATTAGCCAATATTTTCAGCATTGGGGGAGTCATATTTGAGGAATATGTTTTTTGTTTCTGGCATATATGGCAGCATCTTGCAATATCGGAGACGACCTGATTCACCCGAGGATGCCAGAACTGTTTCTGTACTAACTGTAATAATTTGTTTCGCCCTATGTGGGCACAAGTAAAATGGAGGTGACACACAACCTGAACAAGTAGGTCGAAGGATATCACATATAACCATTCTGTAGGCCCACTTTCATTATATAATAAATCATTCCGAAGTAATAATTTTGTTTTATGAGGAACAAATTTACTGAGTTTTTTCCATATCGGCTTATTATTTAATTCCTTGATTCCCTTTTTCAATAAAGTTAACTCCCTATCTTGGGAAATGTTATTTAAAAGATCTATTTCATTGATATTAGAATCAGCTAAGAGCTGTTCATTTATTACTTTTATGGTACAAACCTGAGGATTATTCATTGTGTTTTTACTTTTTTCTGATTTAACACCGGTGGCTATAGTCACCATCCTATTTCCTTCCCTCCGCAACAATAGTTTTCGAGACATATCAGGGAGTAACTGATTATCTCGTAATAAACAAGTACCCAAAATCAGCGCATTGTCCATATATTTCTCGGGAACGAAAAAAAAACTCTACATTGTTGGTAACAAACCCTCCATTAAAGTGCACTTTCAATTCAACATAATGCTCAATAGGTATTGTTGTTTTTCCCCCAAACCCCCTAATAGCCCTTACTTGAACAGCGGCAGAAGGCAACAATTTAACATTTTTTTTCAATTTTGATAATATATCTGATCTAATTAAGCTGATTCCAGCCCCGCTGTCAATCAGACCGGTATGCCAGGTGGAATTGTTCTCGTCCAACGACACACATACTAAAAGAGGATCTATGTCCGTCTGGCACAAATTTACCGTAACAACAAGGCTTTCATCATATGTATCAATCTCCTCATCACATACTAACATCTCATTACCCAATGGGATAAACTCGTTTACATCCGAGTTCCTTAGTTCCTTTTCTAGTTTACCTATTTCTGTTCTTGGAGGATCCAAGATTATGGCATCTGTCTCCAAGCAATCACCCGGTGATGTGAGATCAACTTCATTAAAAATGATTTTACTATGTGCCATTTTAATAGCTTCTTCATCAAGGAGCCGAGAAATAGGTAAAACATCGACCCCCTCCACAAATTGGCTCTCATTTGTGGAGTGGCCTAGTTTCCCCGTTTTTTACTGAATTTATTTTCCCCTTGACACTGTCCTGGATTGTGTGATCCCTTACACACATTACAGTCTTTAATGTAAGTCTCTCTGCGTCTAACACTTGTATCACCATCCTCCCCATAACTTCCTACTTCTACTTTTCCCGGGGGACGGTGACCTATACTGATTGCCATTTGTTTTTATTTCAGCAGTACCACTAGGTGGAGTTTTATTAGGGCAACGTATACCAGCATGAGGCCCTTTACAAAAGGGGCATGGTCTGTGAACCTCCGATACCTGTGTTACTGAGGATTTGTAAAATCTACAGTCAGTTCTTTTATGACCTTTCTTTTTACAGTATGAACATATATTTAAATATTTAAAACAGTCACTCATGACATGTCCATACAGATCACAATAATCACACTGAAGGCCTTTGTCATCTGTTGGTTTCTTCATTTGAACATTCTTATAGTTTGTGTTCGTGTAGTAACGACTGGTGGTATTTTTATTTGCATTATCCTGATGGTTATCATCTTTGTTTTCATCGGCAGTTCCAGTTTTCAACGACTCAGTCCAACTGGCTTTTGCTACGTCTATGCATATTGTTTCATTATGTTGGTTAGTAGAGTTGGACACACTTTGATCCAACCCTACACTATTCCTTCCAATTGTACTATATGAGGGTATAATAACTCTACCTTTATAAAATTCACGATCAAATTTATCGGCAAGCTGTACAAGTCGTTCCCACGAGACTCTTGTTTCATCAGATTCATTTTCTAAAAGATGTTCTCTCATTTTCTTTTCTACATTTGTGGGTAAACTAAGTATAAAAGCTTCTCTTAATGAATTATGCTGGCGCATATCGAGCCCATCGTATGCCTTCGCAGCCAATTGCTCTAGCCGTAAGGCAAACATACGGATACTTTCTCCTTTTCCTAAACATGCAGCGTGATATGTTCGCAAATTGCGTTCATCTTTCTTCTTCTCCTCCTCTTTATGCCATTTTATTAATATTTTCTTTACTGAATAATAATTTCTATCTGTTTTAATAACTAAGTCGTATAGTTGACGGAATGACCCCTCCAACTGCCTGCCCAATAACCTCAACCATTGTTGAGGAGATCTGGGATAGTTGTGGGTACAATAAGCCTCAAATTCTGTCATATACTGAAGAAAGTCTTGATCTGCTTCATAGCAGTATTTTCCTGGATCAAGAACTTTTACCTTATGTGAACTTTTAACTAACTCCGTCAGGAGTGCTATAGCTTGTATCATCAATGCTTGTTGTTGTTGAACTGTTTCTAAATGTGTTAAAATAGACTTTTGTGCGTTAGGTACCTGAAAATGTGACAAGTGTGGCGCTATGTTTTCTACTTTATTATTTCTAGGTTTCGCAGCAGTGCCAGCAGGGTTTGCCAAAAAATGGGTTTTTTCGAAAAAACCCAACGACCCAGGGTTTTTTCGGGTTTTTTTTTCAGAACAGAAAAAAGACAGAAAAAACCCAAGATTTGGGTTTTTTTCAGGGTTTTTTTTTAGGAATGTTTTTTGGCACAGTTTTTCTAATCTTTAATCATTTACACTAGTTATATTTATATATATTATATATATATATATATATATTATATATATATAATATTATATATATATAATATATATATAATATATATATATATTATATTTTCAGTACTTTTATGTTATACAATATATTATAAATAATATAATCTAAAAAATTAAAATTTTTTTTTAAAAAAATGCAATGTTATTCCGGAAGTATCCGGAAATTTAACTGCCTACAAAGCAAATGTAAAGAAACGAATGGAGGATGCTTTATTGAAGCCATTCTTATTTATGTAGCCAACTTTCTGGATCCCAACATATGGGTATGTATGAAAAATTTAAGCTGAAATACCATTTATAATAAACCTATAGATAACCAGTGTTTTTGAGATATCGGATTGAAAATGATATTTGCTGTTAATGAATACAATAAGCCATATATATATTATATATATTATATATAATATATATTAATATATATATATATATATATATGATATATATATAATATATATATATATATATATATAATATATAATTCATTATTTTGCTTTATAGGATCTGAATTATCCAGTCAGCAGCAAGATGAAGCTGAATCCTGGTTGAAGTTATACAACCATAAATATTTCGCTCCTTTCATTGCATTTGCTATTAAAGATACAGTTTTTTTCCAATCCTCTATCTGATATTTAAGTTATTAAAGAACATATAAATTCTTGTAGCTTCAAAAAGGATGGATTAAAATTGGAAAAAAGAAACATCAAAAAACAATTTCTTGACCCTTGGGTGGATTCTGCCCCCCCCCCCCAAATTCTGCTCAGGATCTTTAGCTGTCACAAGTTCTGCCTCTATTGAAAGGGTGTTCCCGACATTTGGCCATATCTGGTCTAAACTAAGAAACAGGCTTGGTGTCAAAAGGCAGCAGCCTTGTCAATATTAATTTCTTAAAATAAATGAAAGGTGATACCAATATGCTATCAACAAAAATAAATAAATTTGTTAGGGAATTAAAATTTTTTTTTTGAAATGAATTCAAATAAAAAAAAATGTTATATGGTTTTAAAAATTTTAAAAATTAACGTCTTTATAAAAAAAAAAAACATTTTCTTATTTTTCTATAATTTTTTTTTTTGAATGAAAACTGTTGCAAAATGCAGTTTTTCAGTTTTTTCAATGTGTGTTTTTCTGAAAAAACCCATTGGGGACAATCCGATTGTCCCCAATCGTGCGAACCCTGAGTGCCAGTCACATTCTTTGGTCTAACCAGACTATTATGAACAGAATGTACGTTTGCCGCTTCTAACGGCGAGACTACTGAATCAGATCTTGGGACATTTTCCCCTTGTTTGACATCAGTCTGTATGGTCTCTGATTCATCATTAGCATTTAATTGAACATTTTCCTTACATGAATTCATTAACATTTGTTCGCGTTTTTGTAATATAGACATTTTACTATTAAATTCATCCAAAATTACATTAACCTTTTCTTCAACATTCAAACCCCCCTCAGCCCCTCTCAAAGGAGATACTGACAGAGCGTCTGGGTTAAAGATGTGATGACCTGACTCCTTCTCCAACTCCAAAAACTGCTCCAGTCGGTCTTTATTTGGCTGTTCCATTTTTATTTTTTTAAAAAACAAAATTTAATTAGAAGTTTTATAAGAATATTAGTAGTTATATACGAATGAAAGAAAAAAAAAAATTAGTAGTTTTATAAGAATATTTAAGGAAAAAAATATTTTAATTTATTTAATTGTATAATGTTTATGACCTAAACCCTAAAGTCTTGATAGGTAAGTGGCTTCTTTCGAATAAACTAACCTACCTAATAGTTTGACTGACTTCAGTTCTTATATATCTATAATAGAAATAGTTATGTGGGCTACTTTTCCCAAACAAGTTTCAAATTAGACAAAAATATAGATAAAAAAAAAATAGCTGCTAACACTTTTTAATTTAAGGAAGGTACCATAAAGAACCTCAAATTGAAATAAAGAACCTCAAATTGAAAGAACCTCAAATTGAAATAGAGCTAAAAATCACTCCTACCTACAGACAGTTCTGATATATTTTAGCTAATAGGCCTTGGAAAAATATCATATAATCCTATTTAAAGAATATATATAAAAAAAAAACTAAATATTATTAAAAATAGTAATATAAAGATATAAATTTCAAATTTTAAATTGTATGATTACTTCAACAACATCAATAATAATACAGAAATTAATGTTACATACACATGCATGTAACTTGTTGTACTTCAGTCAAGAATCTTAGTGATATTATATTATATTACACTAATAATTACCCTACTAGTGTTTACTTTACAAGTTTACAAAATAATGTAAACGTCTACGTCTAAACAGTAATAATATGGTAATCCCAGTACCACAGTAAATTCTTTAAGGTACTATATTTTCAAGGTAATATAATACTAGTACTACAATGATTTTCTAGTGTTATTTTATGTAAAAATCCACTATGCACTATTGTACCGTTCTAACGTTACGTTTTATAAGTATCAGAGTATCTATCATTAGAGTATCTACTTTCTATATTTATAGTAGGATAAGAAGATAAAGAAATCTACAATTTAGTTATTTCTACTATGCTGCCACGCTCAAAATGTGGTCCCTGTTCGGGCGCCACGTAAAATATAAGGGTATGTAGCGGAGAGAAGTGATTCACTCACGCTTGTGAATTTAATTTAAAGCAACCCATTACAGGGCAATTGATGACAAAAAAAAAAACAAGGGTGGGAGAATGAATTGACCCGCAATGTGGTCGCCCTCTGCGCAAGTGATCCCCACCTCCTAGCCTCACAAATCACGAGCAACGATAGTGCTCCTTTAATTATCTATGCCCAGATAGGAGCTTAGAGTTTACTCTCCCAGAGTCAAAATGTCAACAGGGACCACACTTTAAAGCGCACAGCAGCTGTTAATTGGCAACATTTATCTAATATAGAACAAAGATAGATAGAAGGATGAGAGAGAGAATAAGAAGTTTTAAGAAATGGTGGATTAAACTGAGTCTAAAGAATACAAATAGTAAAATTTATTAAAGAATGATAGTAAAAAAAAACTTCACAGTTCATTAATCAATGTTAAGTAAAAAAATATAACTTTCTATTGTGGTATTGTGGTAATAATATTGTACAGAAACATAAGTACAATTATACCCTGAACATTCTCAACCAAGATCAAGCTATCCAGTATAGGTTGATTGTGGTTATTGAATGTCCTGGAAATGAGGTATGTTATCCTAAGATTAAATAAGTATATTTACAATAACCGTTACTTATAATAATTAAACATAACAGAACATACAAGTTAATTAATCTATACAATTTGGTCTGTACTACCCAAACCCACTAGATCCAGTTCTGCATGCTTTCGTTTATCAAATTACTTGGTGTAAATACAATTGAATACTTAATTTTATAACTTTGAGTAGTTGATTCAGGCAAACGATGCCCACTAGTGTAGCAACGTTGATATGATTTATGACTTTTTGAAATGGGGCACCCAGCCCCGGAAGTCTGTTTAATAAATAGTTACATTTAATAAGACCTCTCATAAAGTGATTAGATTAAATTATACGAATTGGCAAATTGAACATTAATGAATAAGAACCTACCCCAATGGGACAGTGTCGAAGTTTACTAACTAGTCTTATTCTTCATATAGTGAACAGAACAGATACTGTAGAAGTTCTGTCTTTTCCAATCAGTAATACAAATTCAATTCCTAAGAAATGTTAACAAGAGGCACATCCACAAATTGCCTAACAGTAATAACTGAAAAGTGATGTACCTGCCTATATGAACTATGACTGTTGAAAAATTAGAAAAAGAAAAAGCTAAGATATCTGAAACATATTAAATTCTTGAAAGATGACATATATTTGGGTACGCATACACAAATATATGAAACTCACAAATTAAAATATAATAAATAAAATATATCAACGCATTTACAACATATAATACCATGCAACCAACCACAATTACCACATTGTTGAAAAATCAATTAAACCAAAAACATCAGTCAACCATTTAAACTGAATTACTAATTCTAAATGTACAGTAAATGTTTTGAAATCATAACATACATACATGCCAAGGGTGAGCTCACCCTTACAACGTTATGATTTATATTAAAGATATATATCAAACTACTCGGCTAGAACTAGCTGAAATTCATGAAATAGATATCATTGGAATTAAAATAGAAACATTGAATATAAATTTGAATTTAATAAATGTTTATCGTCCACCGTCCTCACAATCGGCAATAGATATCAGCTTTGTATACCGAATTAAAGCAAAATTTCAGAAGGTATACAATAATTGTAGGTGATTTTAACTGCCCAAATATTGACTATATTTACTTATGCAGATCCGCGAAGGAATAGATTACTAAAGTTCTAGAGATTATTTCCTATTTCAAATAATCGAATTGCCCAACAGAGGAAACAATATTTTAGATCTACTAATAGTGACTCATTTGAACTTGGGTAAGAAAGTTTTGGAGTCATAGAACTATTGGTAAAAAGTGGGGGGGATTTTCAAATAAACCAAATTGAAAAAATTTTTTAAGTTTACTATTAATATTTGAAAAACAAAATGATAGGATCTTACTTGAACATTCCTGAATTTTTAAGAACGCAAAATTTTTAAATGGCTTTAAGGAAACTTATCAATATACTGATTGGGATGAAATAATAACAGGCAATGCAAATATAATGTGGGATACGTTTAGCAAATATTTAAAGAACAGAAAAAGATTTTGTTCCATTTAAAATGAAGTGTGTCGAAAGTCAAAACCAAGATGGTGGAAAAATGACATTTAGATTTTAATAATAGAAAATATTATCATTATAATAATAGAAGTCTTCTCCTCCGTAGAAATAATAATAATTAACAAAGTTGGGCGTTGAACTGCAAAAGACTCAATTAGATGCTATAAAAGAAACCATGAAATTAATATTGCCGAGAGAGTAAAATTAATTCTAAAAAGTTACAACAACGTCAATAATAAAAGTTATATTAAAGGAATCATTGGACATACTGTGACATAACCGGAAACTATAGTCGAACATGCCGATGTGGCAAACTTTAAATATTTTTCTCCATCAGTATTTACGAACGAAAATGTAGTAATGTTCCTAACATGAAGACGTACGGAATTTTCATGCGATAGTATTCGTTAGCTAACATTTGAATTTTAAGAAGAGGAAAGTTGCTTTCCAATTGATAAGCTATTAATACTAAGTCAACTGGACAGATGGTTTTATCCGATGCATCTAAAAACTTTGAAAGATATATTAGTAAAACCTCAACAACTTTTCAATAATTCTTTACAAGAAGGTTAGTACCTCATAATTTCAACTTGCAAATATAACTCCTATTTTCCAAAAAGGAGATCGTAAGCTTCCCAAATAATTAGACAATTAGTTAACTTCTAAAGTTGGCAAAATTTTTGAAGCAATACTAAACTAATAGGTTAGTTGACATCTTGAAGATCATGGCTTGCTCAAAAATTCCCAACCACGGTTTTAAGAAGAAATAGATCATGCTTAACAAATTAACATAGTTTTCTTTAATGTATTATTACAATGTAGATAACTATAAATCGTTTGATGTTATTTACCTAGATTTTTCAAAAAGCATTTGATAGCCCATCATCAAAGATTTATTGGAAAAGCTTAGAGCTCTGGTATTTCGAGGAAGCCTTTTCAATTGGATTCAAAATGGTTATTGGCAACGACAACGAGTTTGTTATTAATAGGTGAATGCTGATATGGTGCTGTTATAGTGGTGTACCCCAAGGGTCTGTCTTGGGTCCAATGTAGGGCCATATGGTAAATGACATATGATTAGCCCATTCTTCTTCTTTTCGAAATTTGTGGATGAT
>JABUQX010133605.1:0-29692 GCA_015478945.1 Trachelipus rathkii
GTGGTTATTCAATTTGTATATGGATGAGGGTTATGAAAGAATTAGAGATGGGGTAGCAGGAAATGGGGTTAAGAATGATAGAGTATGGAGGTGGAGTGGAGGTGCCCTACCTATTGTTAAATACGAATGATTTGGTTTTGTGTGGTGAATCTGAAGGTTTGGCAGCGTGTGTAGAAATTGTAGGTGTGTAAAAGGAGGAGGTTTGAAAGTAAACGTAGATGAAGTAAGGTTATGGTTGTGAGTGGGACCAGTCCTCGGTGTGAATGAAGTTATATGTTAGATGGTGAAGGCAGCTGGAACTGGTGCCTGAGTTTAAATGTTGGGATATATGTTTGGATGAAAGGGGAAAGAGGATGATGCAGAGTGTAGTGGGAGAGGATTGAAATGGCGGGAGAGGTGGCTGGGTGCAGATACAAATCATTGGTGGATGTAAGCAACTAAGCCTTGGGGTGCTAGAGATCTTATGAGGGTATGTTGTTACCTGTGCTTATGTTACTATGATGCAAAATAAGAGGTATAGATCCTAAGTTCAATGTTTCAGATGGACAATCATAGGGCGTGTTATTTGTAAAAGAATTGATAAAATGAGAATGAAGACGTATTAGAGTTATGTGAAAGTTGTGAGAAAGAAGGGTAAATGAGAGAATAAATGAAGGCCACGTTGAGATGGTTTGGTCATGGAAAGGATGAATGACAGTCGGTTGGTTAAGCGGATGTATGAAAAGTGGTGAGTGTGTTGGGAATCGAAGAAATTGTCAGTAAGGGAATGCCTGGAGGAAATGTGAGTTTTGGCAGAGGCGAGAAATGTGCATAATAGAGTGAATGACGGGGTTTTGTGAGGGGTATGGTTGTATCCCACCTGAGATCGAACCCAGTGACGAGATACCATAGTAGAGGGTCCCTTCCCAGACGCCACAAGCTCTAGGGTGGATTTTCTGAATGCGACGAGTTCTCACTAATAGGTATAAATGGGCGGTAAGGCTGGGCTTTCTTTTCGATTTGTGTCATTTTTTCTATTAAATTAATATTAATTGCAAATAAAGAAATCTTAACGTGAAGGTAATTGTATATATATATATATATATATATATATATATATATATATATATATATATATATATATATATATATATATATATATATATATATATATATATATATATATATATATATATATATATATATATATATATATATATATATATATATATATTAAAAACAGAAAAAGTTATATTTCAGTTTCATCCTTAAGTTTAAATTAATTCTTCTTTGAATTATCAGCTGCCTGAAAATATGTAATATAATTTTATTCAAAACAGATTTTTTATTAAAAAAAAAATTATTATTCACTTTCTTCCTAAATTTTAAAATAATTTCTCTTAAAATAATTTCTCTAAATAATAAGCATATGCAACATAAATTTATTCAAAACGATTGTTTCTTAAAAATAAAACTTTTTCAATAAAATCCTCCTTTAAAACGACGTCCTTAGATACAATTATATTATTTTTAAAGCAGAAAATAAGCTCAACATTCACTTGACTGGGAATAGAAGTTTCAGTTGTGTAAGCCGCATCTTGCAAAATTTTAGTATAGATAGGGATTGCCTCTTTAACTGTTAACTTTAATTTCCGGGCGATTTTCGTTATTTCATCTAATACTTATGGAATTCTACTTTGTATTTTTTTAGAGGATTTTTAGGTTGAAGGTCTATTACTGGTAGATTGTATTTTTTCAATCTCTTTCCTGCCTGCTCCAATTGGTCCCACTGTTTGTCAAATTTTACTTCATCTTACAAGATACCATAAGGGAGGATTCCTGAAATTGATGAACTATCTGACACCGACCCAGATTTCAATTCGATAGTATTATTCATTTTAAGTCCTAGTTCACAAAGAGCATTACTAGCTTTTAATATAAGATCTTCAGTTCTAAGGAAGATTCTGATCTGTGAATCAACAAAGATGGGCGACAAAAATATTTTGTTTTCAGTTAACATGCTTTCTCTTCTTTCCATGAAATTTTTTGTCATTTGTTAAAATCCCTTCTCTACAAAAAATTTCCTGTAGTCAAATCTTCTAATTGAATATTTTTGGTGGTAAATTATGGGTGTTTTAATAATTCTTTGAGGGTTTCGATTTGTTTCCACTGACTATATCGGAGAGAGAAAGTTCAGGACTACTGGCAGCCATCATACTAATATAGTCTTTTAGTTACAGAAGCCTTTCGAGCATAAGATATGTACTTTCCCATCTTGTCTCTAGAACTAAGATTGCCCCTTTTTCAGCTTGACTCTTTAGAACTTCCATTAATTTTGGGGTACGTGCTGCTTTTGCTATCTGTCTCGCCTTGCATATAAAATTTACAGTATGAGTATTGCGGAAATCATCACGCGCTGCTAACTGTAAAGTATGAACTCCACACCTCAGGTGTACAATGTTAACGTCATCAGAACATAGTCTTATCATAGTTTTATCAAGTTCATTCTGAAAACAACTATTACTTCTTTGTTTTGACGTTTAACAAAATTAGTATCACATTTACCAGCTACGTGCTCCTCATCCTCATTGTCTTTATTTAATTTTTCAATCGCATTGATCATGTTTGATGCGTTATCCGTAACTAAGCTAATTACTTGCCTCTTATTATTTCGAATTCTTTTAAAACGTTATAACAAGTACTTGGATACATTAGCTGATATGTTGCGATCTGGTATCTCATATTACTAACGTTTTAGAAATATTGTTCTTATCTTCGTCCACATATCTAATAGTAATAGCAAAATAATTTAGCTTTACCCTTGTGCAAGCTATCCATTTTTAAATGCACGAAATGTCCCTTTAACCAATTTTTAAGTTTATTTTTTTTGCTTATCCGCTTCCTCTAGAACTAATTTACGAATATTTTCAGGTCTAAAGGGACTTCCAGTTTCGAAGCCATGTCTCCCCTAAAAACCTAATGGGTCACTATCCATAACAACCGTTATAATCAATTGTATTTTGAATTTTTCACTTGACATAAACAGAACAAGTTTTTGACAATCGAAAAGTATCCACTTTAGCCTGAGCTTTTGAAAATAAAGGTTTATCCGGAAGCTTTTACTTCACCTTCCATATTAACAATTGCAGCAATGTCCGGATGAGAGCATTTTAAATGTCGCATTAATTTAAAGGATCCAGAAGATGTATTGTGACCCCCATGAGAGTAACTTTTGGTTTGGTAAACTCTTTTAAGCATGATCGAACTGACTATGTCCCATTAACTGTGTTAACTATTTCATAATGACAAATGTAAGTACTTTTATCTTCAGAGCTAGTAAAATATTCAAGAACATAAAGTGTTTTCGATTTTCGTATAGTTGACATGATTTTTCTAAGGATATTAAACTTAATTAATTAAAGTTATCTATGAAAGTATAGAACCTTATTTATTATTGAATAATAAATATACATAAACTAATTTCTGAAAAAAGAGAATATATATATATATATATATATATATATATATATATATATATATATATATATTTATATCAATATATATATATATATATATATATATATATATATATATATATATATATGTATATACTATATATGTGCTGCTATATGCTAATAACAATAATATGTATGTATATATATTTAATCAACAAAACACTTACTTAATTTACGTCCCAAACTATGAAAGGTTGTTAGCTCTCTCCAATTAATATATATATATATATATATATATATATATATATATATATATATATATATATATATATATATATATATATATATATATATATATATATATATATATATACTATATATATATATGATTTGATTGAAACAAATGATTGAGAAAATGAGGAAGAAGAGAATAAATTGTATTTAGGTTTTATGGTTGCAACAGGCGTATATTAGGTTAATATGGAATCTCTATGGCGAGTGTTAGTGATATATGGTGTTGGTGGTAGGCTTTCTTAATGGAATCAAAAAGTATGTATGACGATAGTGAGGGCGTGTGTTAGAATAAATGGTGTCCAAAAGTGATTGGTTTTAGTATTAATAGCGAAGTGGGGCAGGGTTGTGTGATGTCTCCTTATTCAATTTGTATATGGATGGGTTCTGAAAAGAATTAGAATTGGTGATGGCGGAAATGGTGTTAGAATGATGGAGAATGGAGATAAGTGGAGGTGCCTACCTATTATATGCAGGATGATTTGGTTTTGTGTGGTGAATCTGAAGAGAGTTTGAAAGGATTGATAGAGAGAGATTTGGCAGGGTGTGTAAGGAGGGGTTTGAAGTGCGGCAGTAGATAGGGAAATGGGGTTATGGTTTGTGAGTGAGAACGGTCCTCCAGTGTGAAGTTATGTTAGATGGTGAGCAGCTGGAACAAGAGTGTGAGTTTAAATATTTAGGGTATATGTTGGATGAAAAGGGAACGAATGATGCAGAGTGTAGTAGGAAAGTTGTGAATGGCAGGAAGGTTGCTGGTGCAATTAAATCGTTGGTGGTGAATGTAAAGGGACTAAGTCTTGAGTGCGCTAGGAGTCTTACATGAGGGTATGTTTATTACCAGTGTTAATGTATAGTACTGAGACTATAGTCTGGAATAAGTATAGATCTAAGAAGTTCAATGTGTGTGTTCCGGATGGACAAAGAACATATAAATGTAAAGAAAATTATTAAATAAAGGGAATAGACAATATTAAAGACCTAGTAGTAGTGTATAAAAGGGGAGTAAATAGAAAGGCTCATGAAATATATTGAGATAGTTTGGTGGTCATGTGGAAAAGGATGAATGATAGTCAGTTAAGATATAAGTAGCAGAGTAATATTGAGAACAAACCAGCTAGAAGGCGCCAAAATGGTTTGAAATGGGATGAAGTAAAATAGCGAGATTTTGTATAGAAGTATGAATTTGTAGCCCACCTAGGCAAGGGTATTCCCCATTGACATTACCATAGTGAGTCCATTGCAGTCCCACCAAAAACTCTAGGTGAATTTTCTATCTGTGACAGTTCTCACTAATTAATGAGTAAAGTGGGCAGTAGGCTGGGCTTTCTTTTCATCTTTTGTCACATATTCTTCTGTTTCTTTTCCGATGCATGACACCTGGTCTCCGTCCAATATATATATATATATATATATATATATATATATATATATATATATACTTTTCTCTTTCTAAATATATATATATATATATATATATATATATATATATATATATATAATGTAGTAATAAAATTAATAATTACTTGATTTTGTACTTGCCGGAGCCGGATCAGCATCTTTTTTTTGCGACTTCGACTCCGGCTCCGGCTCCGGCTCCGGCTCCGGCTCCTACTCCAGGCTCCCCTAAAATTTCGGTTCCAGCTTCGGCTCCGGCTCCAGACCCTCAAGATTTCAGCTCCGGCTTCGGCTCCAGCCCCTCAAAAAATCCGGTTGGGGCTCCGGTTCCACCCAAAACCCTTCAGCTCCACTGGTCCCTGCTCCAGCTACAGCTCTGCAGCCCTGATGCTCAGCAAATAAGAAATTAGAATAGAGAATAGCGCGGAAGAGCAATCGCCCAACAAAACAAGAAACTGAGGTTCGTAACTGATCGGGTGGGATAATGTGAGTTATTATCTCCTTAGGCTTAGCTATGTCCTACTCAGACGTGAAAGTGAGTACACCACCCTCTGCCCGTGAGCGGTGATGTCAATCAGAGTCCGACAATTCCGAGGAAATAATGGGGAAATGGTGGCTGATGGACTATTATTAAAAAGCGAACCTCTTGGCTACTCCGAGGCTACGCTAATCTACGCAATTTTGATCATAATTTTGACCCCCAAAAATTGTAATTTTGCAATAATGCATATGGTTGTAAAGTATAAATTAAGGAATGCCAACAGGATAAGAGCTATTGGCACTCCTTGGACCTTATTAATTATAGGGACTTTCGCCGATTATTTTAAGTATTTGATTTAAAATAACAAAATATTGCTTCAACAAAAAAGAAAAAGAAAAAAAGAAAAAGAAGAATCTAGCATTATCATTTTCCCATTGAAATCTCCGTGTGTTCATATAATTAATATAGACCCACACCTTATATATATATATATATATATATATAAAAAAATTAATGGGACAACGATTCCTCATCCATTCCTCCTCTCTCACTCATGTGTGTGTGGCTGCCTCTCTCTCTTATAAATATATATATATATGTATATATATATAAATATACATAGACACAATATATATATATATATATATATATATATATATATATATATATATATATATATATATATATATATATATATATAAGACCGATACTCCAGAAAAGCTAATACATGTAAAAAGAATTGTAACAGCTATTGGAAAAAAAAAATAGTCTGATGAATTTAACAAATAATTTCATGCAAGCTATACTTAAACTAACGTCATTGAATTCTATTATATATTAATATATATATACTATAATTTTTATTATAGTTAAGCAAGCTTCGGTATGAATGACCTTGAATCCGTACATTACTTCCGAGAACAATTAAAAGTTGCCAAATAGTATTTTTAAGTTTACGCTTTGGGAAAATATTATTTTTTATCTTTTTAGGAGGTTCGAGGCCGACGGAGGGACAGGGGGGGACGGGGATCCCGTCATCCCCAGGGCCGAAACCCCGACCTCTATACGTTCTTGTTTACCGTGGGATATTCTTTAGTGAAAAAAAAGAAAAAATTCCAACATTTGGCAACTTTTCTGCCTACTCGGAGTAAGCGAGCTTCTTCGTTTTAGAAAACGGTAATTTCATACAAGTTTTTCAACATTTTTTAACTATTTTAGATTTTTCAAAAGCGTTATTTTTATTTATTTTTTTAAATTTCATTGGTAAAATGTCTCCGTTTATTCCTCTTCCTCTCCTCCACTCACTCCTCCAGCCTCTCACTAACTCTCTTTAATCTCTCTCCTGCTCTCACTATATATATATATATGTATATGTAATATATGTAATATGAATATGTAATAATAATAATAATAATATGTATGTATGTATGTATGTAATAATAATATCTTTATAATAATATGTATGTATATGTAAATCAGGCGTGAGTTTAATAATATATAGATAACATTAATCTCTCCTTTGTGGGTTTCGAACCGGAGCCTGTTTAAATGTTGATGATACATCCTCTCTCTGAGTGGAGTCCTGTTTGACCCTTGATCGAGGGGTGAGGATGGGGACCTTTTTAAATAATTTTTCTGTATATTCAAAATCATTGTAAGTTTTTTTTTCTAAAGCTGGATTCTCTTTAAAGCTTATCGTGGTTTGGTGGTACACTGCATAACAACGCGAGAGCTAGGGTTTGAAACTCACAAAGGAGGGATTAATATATTCAAAGAGAGAATGCATGGATGATAAATGTTTTCCAGATTTTGTAACTGTGTCAATCAAATTAGGAAATTCTGTTTGTGGTGCTTAGTTCTTCATTATATATATATATATATATATATATATATATATATATATATATATATATATATATATATATATATATATATATATATATATATATATATATATATATATATATATATATATATATATTTATATATATATATATATATATATCACAGTGGACGCTCTGCTTGTCGTAGGAGACGACTAAAAGGACAGTGGTAGTTATGTAGGCGACGTACTACCATTTATCCTTTCCCTATGAATGTCTCTGACCTGCCCGTGATCGCCGTAAGCCGCCTTGTATGTTTCTTCAAAATTGGATGAATCGTCTGGGAACGTGGAATGTAAGAGAAACAAATGGCGAGGAGAAGAGTAGAGAGGTGATGGATATATTAAGGAAAGCGTAAACTTGATTTGCTTGCTGTGACTGAAGCAAAGATGAAAGGAAGAGATGAAAACTAGTGTTGTGGGGTAAAACGTGTGTGTATTGTAGAAGAGAGGAATGAGAGGGGGAGACCAGGAGTTGCGATTCTGATGAGTGACTTGTGGGACAGAGCTATGATGGAGATTTCTTTATGTGAATACTATAATACTAATGGTTAAATTTAAGTTTTAAAAAGTCAAGGTGTGTGTGATTGTAACATATGGTCCATCTAAGGGAGATGTTGTGAAGAGAGTAACTTTCTGGAATAACCTGAATAATGTTTTGGGCGGGGTGAGTAAGGGTTTCAGATTAATTGTGCTGGGCAACTTGAATGGTTGGATAGGTGATCGTAAAAGGGATGATATAACAGGTGCCTTTGGAGTTGCGTGAGAAAAAGAGAATGGTAGGAGGGTTATTGATTTCTGCAAGGAGAGAGGTAGGTGTGTAAGTAATACATTATTCGAGTACAAGAGTATTCAAAAGTAAACTAGAGTTTGTGTAGGTAGAGTTGGTATAGAAGCGAAAAGTATGATTGATTTTGTGTTAGTGAAGAAGATGTTGAAGTATGTGATGAATGTTAACTCAGTGAGGGGGTTGGGGATGGGCATATCAGATCATTACGTTGCTTTACGTAAGATTAAGTTAGTGTCTGCATGGATGGAGAGGAATGAGATATGGAAGGATGTGAGGAGAATTAAGAGTGAGAAGTTAAATGAACAAGGTTATAAGGAAAGGTATGTGAGAGCACTTGAAGCAGTTGAACGTGAACAAGATGAAACTGAACGCATATGAACGCATATGAAGGAAATCTTTGTTTGCAGTGAAACAGAATTATGTGGATGTGCTAAAGTAAGGTGTAAGAATGTTAATAGTGATGTTTAGGTGATGCAATCGGTTAAAACTAAAATAAGAGGCATGGTTGAATATATAAAAGCTAATAATGATGTCTCAATAGAAAGGTGAATGGAAATATATAAGGAGGAAAAAAGGAAGACTAAAAGTTACATTCGTAGGAGGAAAGAGAGGTAAATGAACAATTTTTAAGGAATATTAATGGGACTTACAAGGGAATATGAAGATCTAGAAGGAATTACGAAAGATTAAGAGACTAAAGGGAAAGAATGTTCATAGAATAATGAATAGGAAATGGTACTTCCGTGACTGATGAAAAAGATGTAAGGTGAGTGTGGAGGGAACACTTCGAAAATCTATATAGCATTGGCAGAGATGAAGAGGTGATTTTAAATGTGTGTGGATTTGATAGTGTTAAAATAAATAGATAATTTGGGGATCAGGTTATTAGTAGGGAGGAGGTAATATGTAGAGTGAGAATGTTGATGAATGGTAAATCTGCTGATATAGATGGAATTACTGGTGAAATGATCAAGAATGGAGGTGAGATTCTGATTGATTGGATATGGAAGTGGTGTAACAAAAAATTTGTGGAGAGTATAGTACCAAAGGATTGGAGGAGAGAAGTAAGGGTATCCTTATATAAGGGGAAGGGAGATAAGGGGAACTGTAGAAACTATAGGGGAATTAGTTTATTGAGTGTTATAGAGAAGATACACACTGATATTTTGGTTGAAAGAATGCTTCGAGAGGCCGAGGGACTGATTGGCAAAGAATAAGGTGCATTTAGAAGTGGTAGAGGTTGTGTTGATCAAACATTCACATTGAAACAAATGACTGAGAAAATTAGAGAGAAGAAGAAGAAATTATATTTAGGTTTTATGGACCTGCAACAGGAGTATGATAGGATTAAAAGAGAAGCTCTATGGCAAGTGTTAGTGATATATGGTGTTGGTGGTAGGCTTCTGAATGGAATCAAAAGTATTTATGTCAATAGTGAAGGGTGTGTAATAATAAATGGAGGGGAAAGTGAATAGTTTAATATTATTATTATTGGAGTGACGCATGGATGTGGTATGTCTCCTGGGCTATTTACGTTGTATATGGATGGAGTGATGAAATAATTAGAGGTAGGGGTGTATGGGCAGGTGTTAGACTTATGGAGTATGGAAAAAAGTGGAGGGTGCCCTGGTTATTGTACGCTGATGATTTGGTTTTCTGTGGTGAATATGAAGAAAGTTTGGTGAGGATTGGTAGAGGGGTTCGGCAGGGTGTGTAAAAGGAGAGGTGTGAATGTTAATGTAGATAAGAATAATGTGATGATGGTGAGTGAAGATGCAGAGTGTAGTAGGAAAGTTGTGAATGGTAGGAAGGTGGCTGGTGCAATGAAATTCTTGATGAATACAAAGGGACTAAGTGTTGAGTGCGCTAGAGTTTTACATGAAGGTATGTTGTTACCGTTGTGAATGCATATTAGTGAAACTATGGTGTGGAATAAGAGGTATAGATTTAAAGCATATTCTGTTCAGATGTACAATCTTAACGGAGTGTTAAGTGTGAGAAGAATTGATAAAATGAGGAATGAACGCGTTAGGGAGTGCGTGGTGTTAAGAAAGGCGTTAATGAGAGAATAAATGAGAGTCTATTAATATGGTTTTTTCATATGGAAAGGACAGATGATAGTAGGTTGGCTATGTGAATATATTGCGGTGAGTGTGCTGGGAATCGATCAGCTGGGAGATCGAAGGAATAGTGGATTGGATTTATAAAGGAATGTCTGAATTAAAGGAATGTGAGCTTGGCTGAGGTGAGAAGAAAGGTGCTTAATAGGAGTGAATTACTGGGTTGTGTGAGGGAGTATGTTTGTGGGTCTCAAACAAGGAATGAACCTTTCATTGACGAGATACCACACTGGAAGTGGGGGTCGGTCGTGATGTTTTGAATCTCTAGGGTTGATTTTTTAATTGAGTACATTAGATAATAAGTACTTACTATTAAGGGAATGAAGGAGAAGAGTATGTATAGGGATTAGGGGAGTAGGTATAAGGGTATGAAGGGAAGGTAGGGAGACTTTTCTTCCGACGCACGTCATGCTCTTCTACTTAGATTTTCTACGTAATGCTCTTCTACTTAGATTTTCTATTTCCGTGCATGATATGCACCCTACTCCTCGATCACCCCCCGTTTAATAACTTCATGGGAAGTGTAGGAAGGATATATATATTAATATATATATAATAGAAATTTTAACATATATATATATATATTATATTATTATTAAATATTATAATATATATATATTTATATATATTATTTATATAATATTTAATATATAATATTATATATATCATTGATCAAATAATAGAAATATATTAAAAAAAATTTTAAAATTTGAATAATCATATATATATATATATTAAAATATATATATATATATAATATATATTATATATATATAATATAATTATAGAATATTTTTACATTACCATTACATGACGTCTTCTATCTTTATATAATACAAAATTCTATAAATTAATTTATTATATTATTACCTTATCAATTGAATCGAGCATACAATTTTCTTTCTCGGAAATAGTCAGCTTATAAATTATATATTTTCATTTTGAGTCGAAGCAGATATAAATTGATCACAACGTACGTCTATCTTATAATCTTAAATTATAGGCTCGAATAACTTCGTATTACGGAATTATTATTTTAATAATTTTTAGATATTTAAACTAGAAAATATGATTATATGATAAGTTAATTATAAATTCATTTACAATATTTAACGCTCAAAATTATATATATAATACGTATGTTGATGTTCTTTTAGAAATTTGATGCAATAAAAATTGTTATCGAATTGAAAGAGTGGATTTAAACAACTTCTAAATTATACATTCGATATAATCTATCGTTTTCAATAAAGTAAAGGAACTACACATTCTCCATATATAACCATTGAGCACTTCACACTCTATCTCATCTGCTCAATCTTCATCTCGTATATCTACTCTTATATCTCTCATAATTCTCACTCATCTATCTCTTCACTTAATCTATCTACCGTCTCATCTTACCACATACAACACACTAACATCAACAATCACACACTAACACACACACACACAGCACACACTCATACACACATATACTTTATATATACACTAGCACACATATAATATATATATATATCATATATATATATATATATATATATATATATAATAATATATATTACTGGGTCGAGCAAGGTTCCGGGCTAATCAGTAACAAGGTACATCATTATTAGTCTTTTTGAAAATCGTTAGAAGGCTAACTAGCTCCGCCGATTTTCTGCCGCTAACTTAAGTCGCAAAATCTAAAATCACTACAGGTTGTTTTGGTACAACGATCCGACTCAACAATTTTCTGGCGCTTTGATGATTACGTCGTTAACTTAAATATTCTAAGAATATATTTACATTCCTTGAAGAATATTAATTGAAACGAAACGATAAAGAAGTCCATTTCATCTTACTTACTATAATGTTCCGCCTAGCCGCAGTAAGAAGGAAAATATTCCTTAATTTTTAGATTTTAAACTATAGTAAATTTAAATAGTCCAGTGAGGCAAACAATTTGGAGATTTAGCTCTTATTAATTGGTTTGAATACAAACCTTCTTACGCAAATATAATGTACACAATTAATTACCATGTTAGTTAAGCGACTTGATAAAAATTAGTTTTATTTGGAAATATTAAAAATTTGCATCTCTACAACTCTTGAGAGATAAATATAAATACCGGAGAAATCCAAGAGAAATTTCTTAAGGGTATCGCAAAGTCTTTAAGTTTAAAAATCTTCTTTATCGTTATGTTTTATTTCCACTTCGTTTCTTATATTCATTAAAGTAATTACTATTGATGAAATGAAATAGTAGTCATTTTTATTTACATTTATATATATATATAGATATATATATATATATATATATTATATAGGGGGTATAAGTATTATTATATATATAACATAGAGGGGGGGGTATATATATATAAAATAATATATTTATAATATATATATATATATAATTATATAATAATATATATATTAAATATAATATATATAATGCCAGATTGTCCTAGATCCAAGCGTCCATGAAGATCAATGTTTTATCGTTGCATTTTCAGAATATCTATAAACGGAATTTATGCCTGACTTTTAAATGAAGCAACCTAGTTAGTTCAGACACAGAATATCGGCAGGGGAGTAAGACACAACCCAAGGACACTATATATTTTCAAGTCAAGGATACGAGAAACGCCAATCTCTTTTGTTATTCTAATGATCGTGCTGCCAAGAAGACACTACAGGTACACTTATAGTTCGATTTCTCTCTATCAATGAGATGGCATGTCAACAAGGAATGCTCTACACAGCTATAGTGCAGTTCACAGTAGGAATCAAGGTCGCAGGGATCTTCCCATGGCAATCGAAGGCATTATTCATAAAATAGCAGGCATGTACTGGAGTAGCCTCCAGTCGGCAGAGTCAGATGGAAAAAATGAGCCAGCTCATTATTCGCAAGGGCCTTTGGATTATCATCTTGTGTCGTGTCGTATTTGGTGGACAAAAGGATTGTAGAGGTTGTTTACAGCTTTTACCGCCAACTTGTCAGATCAAGACTGAATCACACAAAAAGCGGTATCACGCCTCATTTAAGGCAGAAGAATTGGTCATCCATCAAGCAACTAAGAGGAATACATTATAAGGTATTTATTGTTTTATTAAGTATTTATGATATTCTGTTCTTTTATATTTATATATATGATATTAATATATCTATATATTATATAAATATATGAGTAATATATATATAATATATTATTATATATTATATATTATATAGGTATATATATTTAATATATAATCAATAATATAAACTATATATATATTTAATATAATATTATTATATATATATAATATATATATATATATTATATATATATTATATATATATATATATATATTCTATATATATATATATATATAATATAATAATATATAATATTATTATATATATATTATATATATATTATAATATTTATAATATAATATTATTATAAATATAATATATATATATAATAATAATATATTATTATAAATTTATATATAGTTAGTCAGCGAAGCTCAATTTTTCTGTTAAATGTGCTCATATATATATATTAGTATTTATATTTTATATATGATATATATATATTAGAACCGGGGGGGGAACTTTTGGGGGGCAATTTTATGCGGGGGGGACTTCTAATTAGTTTTTGGGGGGGAAAAAAAATGAAGCCTCTGCTTTTTGGCGGGCCGGCGGGGCGGGGATGTGGGATATATATATATATATATATATATATATATTATATATAATATATATAATATATATATATATATATATATTAATCAAATAAAACTTTCACACACCTGAGGCTTCACACTTATGCTAATGGAGTTCAACCAACGTTTAGAGGGGTGAAATGCTCTTAAACTGAAACTAAAAAGCTTTCGTACTTTGCCGATATATATATATATATATATATATATATATATATATATATATATATAATATATATATTATATATATATATATATATATATATATTATATACTATATATATTTTTATAATATATATATTATATATATATATATATATATATCAGATAAAAAACCGGTGTTCAACCGTAGATCAGGCGCAGCGGACAGAAGACACGTCATAAAGAAAAAGAAACATTGAACTGGAACAGATGTTCAATATTCTCAGTGACCTCTTTTTCGAAGTGATGAAGGATGTGTGTCAGCACTTGGGAAGAACATACATAATCTTGAAAAGAGTTGGAAAATGACAACCATTGAACTGTTATACAGAGAGACCGAAACATCGATGCTGAAAAATGACAGTGAAGTTCGCTGCATTGGGCTTGATTTTGTAAAGTCCTGAAATCATTTTTTTTTCGAAGTGATGGAATACGAATTAATTAGTAATTGACAAAGTTAACAGGACGGATAGAGTTTATGATTTTTCTTTTAGACTAATTGTATCCAGTATGCAAAACAGGTATGGATTGGGTAAAACGTTCCTCAAATTATGTTAATGCGTTTATTATTGGGCACAATGCTTTATTATGCAGAATATTTAATTTCAACACAATGGGTTGTATATACAGTACAAGGAGCATGTCCAAAAAAAATAATTAAAAGGGCTGGTGCAAACAACTAGTTGCTGGTATTTGGGGATAGTTCATTTGTTGATCTAATTTTAGGGATTTTCTGGTATTCTTATTTTTTTGAACCCTTACCCCTGTTTTTTCAACATGTAGAGCAAAGGTCATAAGCATTGTATGAACTAGTTGGCATCCTCTTTTGTGTCAGACGACTAGAAACCACCTAAATAAATATCATTGTTAGGAGAGTTCTTGTTTTACAATATATTCCAGGGCATAAATTTTTCATTTGCATTCAAAAGTTTCCTACTAAACAGAAAATTTTAAAGTTTTATAATTTTTATATCGTAGGAAAGAAGGCCTTATTAATTTTTTTTTCATATCATAACATAATATTAATAATAATAATAATAATAATAATAATAATAATAATAATAATAATAATAATAATAATAATAATAATAATAATAATAATAATAATAATAATAATAATAATAATAATAATAATATTTTATTACAGATTTTGTATGGTATGTAAAGTATTGGTAAACATTGTTATGGTAACAGCTGATGATATAACTTAAAAAACTTTGTTACGTCAATTTTATTCGTAGTTCAATATGTTTGTCAGGTTATGATACGAATTTTTTTTTGTTACGTTTTGCTAAATGTAAATATTAATGCTAAATTAACATTGTTATGGTGTAGATATGATAGAAAAGTGATTTTAGGTTAAGTTTTTGGGATAATGTTAGTTACTTTTCCGCTATTAATCAGTGAACTTTGTTAATGTTATCAGTTTATTCGTGCGTAAAATATGTTAGATATGTTATGATATGTTACGTTCTTTGTTGACGTCAGCAATTTATTCGTATGTAAGGCATGTTAGGTATGTTATGATACGCTATGTCCTTGGTTCGGGTAATGTTATGTTAGCTTTATTGATGTTAAAACTTTGTTATGTTAGCATTTATTCGTAGTTCAATATGATAGATAGGTCAGGATATGATAATTTTTTCTTCTTAAGGTATGTTAAATGTTACTATGTTAATGTTAAAATAACATTGATATATGACTAATTCATATTTTTATGTTACAAGCTTAAAAATAATAAAGGATTTAATAAAAAACACAAAATGTTTTAAATAAATTTGTTAGTTTCATACAAAGAACTTATTATTTATGTATTGTTCATACAAAGAACTTATTTTTATGTAAGTTTGTGTATAATACATGAACAAATAAGACGTAAAGTAGTAAGTCAATAGAGCAAAGCTTGCTGGAGTGGATGGGGTATGGAGTTTGCGCTGCAATTTTACTGCTTAAGGGTCAATAAAGTACATAGTTTTAATAAAAAAAAAAACATTTTAGTAAAAACAAAAAGTGTCATAAATTTTTTTAAAATAAATAAAATTTTATAAATAGTTTTTAAATGAATTTTTTTTAAAAAATAATTAAAATTTTGTAAATACAAAGTTTTAAAATAAACATTTTAAAATAAATAAATAACTATTTATAAAAATAAAAATAAAACTATAAATGTAGAATAATATTTTAAAACAATAAAAACATTAAAAGAAAATATATATGTAAAAAAAAAACATAAACTTAAGAACTTAAGAAGCAAAATAAAACTTATAAAATAAATAAATAAAACTGTAAACAAAAGTAAAACTTATAAAATAAATAAATAATACTGAACAAAATATAAATGTAAAATAAATCTTATAAAGTAATAAAACTTAACAAACAAAATAAAACTTACAAAATAAATAAATAAAACTTTAAACAAAGTATAAGTAATAAAAACTTTATCAAAATAAAACATAAAATAAATAAATAAAGCTTTAAACAATTTTAAAATTTATAAAATAAATAAACAAGACTTTAAGCAAAATATAAATGTCTAATATATACCTTATATAGTAATAAAAATTTAACAAACAAAATAAAACTTATAAAATAAATAAATAATACTTTAAACAAAATATAAATGTAAAGAAAAATAATAAAACCTGAAAAGTAAATATAAGTGAAAATGAAATGTTAATATTAAACATGTGAAAAATATAAATGTCTTAGCTACCAAACCAAAAATATATTAAAATATAAATGTTTTCCAACGACGCTTAGAAAACAAGACACAGGTGCATGACGTAGTAGAAATAACCGATATGTAAACTGTAAGGATGCATTAGATTTAGTTATACAATGTATTAATAAAGAGTCTCTATAATAATGTGCTTGCGTGTGTATGTGTGTGTGTGTGTGAATAATAAATAACGACAAACAACGTCAGCAAAAATAAATATCAATATATATTATATATAATAATATATATTATATATAATATATATATATATATATCTAATAATATATATATATATTATTATATAAAAAGTACATATAAATATAAATATATATATTATATATATATATATATATATATATATTTGAAGAACGAAGGAAAGGGAAACAAAGTTGCCAGTTAAAAAGAAACAAATATAATAATACTCACCATTGAGTATCATCAAGCATTGAGAGGCATCTTTAGGCACTGACACATGGTAAGAAACTGAAATATCACGGAATTTGTATATTTATCTCCTTATCTTATGCTTATTCGGCATCCGCAATCTGGTATTGAAAGTAATGGACCAATCAGCATCTCGAAATGCAGTGACGTCGTTCCTAATGACGCATGGTGATAAGGAACCAGTTGTGATATAATTTTAAGTGAGTGAGTATTCTTCAAGTGAAAATATAAACTTAAAAGAAAATATAATAGTTTACGTATATCAAAAAGAAGGCGAAATGCTAATGTTTAATGTGGAAATATTAATATAGTAGCTGTCAAAAGAAAATATATTAAAATTTAAATGTTTACCAACGGCGATTAGAAAACAGGACACAGATGCATGGAGTTATAAAAACAACTCATGTGAACTGCAAGGATACAACACAGTCATATACACAATAAGAAATCCGCTAGTGTAAGCAGAATTAGACGACGTTAGTTTAGATGTGCTTGGGAAAAAATAATCTGTTAAAGAAGTTAAGAAAATTTAGTTGCGCCAGGTTAGACGAGTAAAAAAAAAAAAAAAAAAAAAAAAAAAAAAAAAAAAAAAAAAAAAAAAAAAAAAAAAAAAAAAGAGGAGAAGAGAGAGAGAGAGAGAGAGAGAGGAGATGAGAGAGAGAGAGAAGAGAGAGAGAGAGAGAAGAGAGAGAGACGCCGTAATTAATAAGGTAGATGTGTTAAGAAAGTAAGTTAAGCCAGGTTAGGTCTGGTTACGTTAGACAATGTTTAGTTCGATTAGGTAAGGAAGGACTAAGTTGGGTAATGTATTAAGAAAGATAGGCAGAATAGTTAGAAAGTGGCCGTATAATTAGTAAGCTCGTTGTGATAAGTTTCATATTTTATGCAACATTTGGCAGCTATAGTGGCTATCTAAGAAATTATTAATTAATAGTAACCGCCTCATTTATCAGTTCGCCGTGCTAAGATCCATATTTTGTGCAACAAGCACAGGCACAGGTCCTTCGTAAGTACTTGGAACTATCGAATTCGAGTTCCATGGGTGCGGTAGCATATACATTAACGTTAATATTGGATTATAAAGTGCATGAGTGCTATCTCACAGACGCACCCACTCCTGCTCCGGCTCATTTGTTCCGGCATATGAGACTTCTCAGTCTCTGACTTGTTCTTATTCCTTCTCCGTCTTGTTTTCTAACGCACTCCATGCATTTCTTTTTTTTTCTTCTGGAACCATCCTCTTGGAGTTTCTCAGACATCTTTGAGGGTGCTGAAACCCTCAAAATCAAGTTATATGGGTTCAAAAACATAGGTAAAGGCAGCTTGCACGGTCTATTATATGTTTATTTCAAAATGCGGCTCCAGCTAAGGCTCCGGAAGCTGCTCTGTAAGCCGCCGCATGAACCAACTCCGACTCTGAATCCTGCCTCGCCTCCGAATCCTTTGCCGTACCTGTCGGCTGCTTTCTTTCCACCTAGCTAATGTCATATCCCAGTTTAGGGGATTAGCTCTCACCTTGGAAGGGCGTAGCGGCGTGAAACCTCTGCTTCGCAACGGTGACACTACCAGCTATATGTGGGCCAAGTTTGAGGATGATACGATAATTAGAACTTCCTAAAATGAGGGGGAAATTGTATGGCTTATAAGACTTGTTCAAAGACCAGACCCCTTGGCTTGTGGGTATAAAATTACGGGCACTATATATATATATATATATATATATATATATATATATATATATATATATAATATATATATATATATTAATATTATATATATATATATATAGTATATATATATATATATTATATATATTACTCGTCAAAATTAACGCACCACTCGCTCATATGACGCTAGCAGGTTACAGAAAGGACCAGAACGCTGTATAACTCTATTATGCAAATGACATAGCATCAAAGACACAGTATTCAGTGCTGTAATAGTGTTGGGGGTGTTTAGGGTCCTCCATCGCTATTATTAAGGTAAATTACAAACCACGTAACTCCAGCTCTAACGATTGGGGGAAGGTTTTGGAGGGGGCATGTTAAGTAAGTGGTCCATTCAGGTGTGAATTTATCCACTACAACAATGGAAAGGATTGCGCGTCGACTAAAATGTGATGAGTGCGTACAGATTATCACCCTTCGTGCCGAGGGTTACAGGTACCGCGAACTCTGTCGACAGTTTGGTGTAGCGCACACAACCATTGCACGGGTAGGGCAGAGGGCAGCGGTACCATAACACCCAGGAGCATGCAAGGCGGCGGGGCAAGGGTAGGCCGCCACGATGGCGTTGAAGACCGTTTTATGCGTATGCGGGCTGTAAGATACACTCAAATACAGCTGCAATAGGTACCTGGTTCAAGTGTGAGTGACAACGCAATATGTCGACGTCTCGCGTAATATAATTTGCTGCTACGGAGGTCAGCCATAGAACCACGACACAGCAGGCAGGGAGCATCGACGGACGCGAATATGATTGCCCGGAAACACCTACATTGGACCGTCGACGATTGGGTGAATGTGCTGTTTATGGATGAAACAGAGCCAGTCTTTACACGTCCTATCGGCTATACAGAGTCTATGGACGACCTAATGAGAGGTACGCACTGTAATATGTGGGAGGTATTGCCATTTGGAGGTGGATCTATCATGGTCTGAGGAGGCATGTCTTTAACGGGTCGTACATAGTTGCATGTTCTGGTTGGCGGTTCCCTAACAGCCGCACGGTACATCGCAGACATCCTTGACTCATATGTCGTGCCATTTGACCCCTACATCGGTGGCGGATTCGTCCTGATATATGACAACGCAAAACCACACAAGGCCAGATGTTTCACCTAATACCAAGAGAAGGTCCAAATCAGGACATTGAATTGGCCAGAATACAGTCCCGACCTAAACTCAATTGAACATGTGAGAAACATGTTGAAACGGCATGTGGCGACAGCTGCAACCACCTCCAGGAACCCTTCACGAGCTGCTGCAGGCAGTGCTTCCAGTATGGGATCAGATTTCCATGGAGAACATTCGACACCTCATCGAGAGCGTGCCATGACGATGCCAAGCCGTCATCCGTGCCAGAGGTGGCCATACACGATATTGAGTAACAATATCAACACACGAACTCTCCAAAGCGATAACGTCTCATGTTGGAGGAAACACATCGGCCACATACAGGACCCATTCGCAGACCCCCAGGGGGTTCCAAGGACCTCTTCGACAATTTTACCACTGTATAACGTTGTCCTGATGCTATGGGTTTTTGCATAAGAAAAGTTACACAGCGTTCTGGTCATTTCTGTAACCTGTTAACCTCATATGAGCCAGTGGTGAGTTAATTTATATACAGTAGTAATATATATATATATTAGAATGATCATGTAGTGATATCTCTTTTATATTGCCACAATTAGAAAGAAAAAATTATATTAGTATCAATTGATTTTTATTTATAGCCTGTTTTACATTTCCAGAATAAACAAGATCAAAATCACATTCAAAAATTCCAAATTATTGTGCCCTCACATCGTTTTCGACCTATGATTCTTTCTATCTACGATCGTACAATTTGTTTCACTTCATTGTAACAATCATCTTTGGAGTTAGAGGTCTACAGACATACATTTCATTTGGGTTCTTCAAGGGCCCGTTTTGACTAACTGTAATATATAATATATATATGTATATAATATATATATACTATATATATATTATAATATATTTATTATAATATATATAATATATTTGACTAAATTATTCTCAATACACATATAAACATTATATGTATTTTAATTTATATTATATAATATATATATATATATAATATATATATATATATATATATATATATATATATATATTATATAATATATATATATATATATATATATATATATATATAATATATATATATATAATATATATATATAATATATTATATAAATTTATGTTTATATATATTATAGTATATAATATGTATTCTCAACATCGATAACCTAATTACTGGATCGAAAGTAACGCTAAACAAAAATTGGAATTTGGTCCAGAGAAAGTTGAATATTATATATATATATATATCATATATATATATATATATTATTTATATATATATTATGATATATATATATTATATATATATATATTATAGTATATAGTATATATAGTATATAATATATATATATATAATATATTAATATATATATTATATATATATATATATATAGTTATATATATATATATTAATATATAATATTATAATATATAGTATATATATATTATATATATTATATATAAGATAGTACATATATATTATATAGTACTATATACATATTATATATATTATATATATATATATATCATTATATATTATATTATGATATATATATATATTTTAGTGTATTATATGAATATATCTATATATATAGTATATACATGTATATAGTAATAGTATATATATATTATATATATATTATATATATATATATATATAATATATATATATCTATATAATATAGTTATATCATTATATTATATATAATAATATTATATATATACATATATGAGAGATATATTATATTTATATTAATATTATAATATATTATATATTATTTATATCAATAAATAATAATATTATATATATAATTATATATATATATATATATATTATAATATTAATATATAATATATATATTTATATATCATATATAAATATATATTATATATATATTAATATTTTATATAATATCTTATATTATATATATATATTATATATATATTTATATATTATATATATATATACTATAAATTTAAATATATAATATTATTATATAATATATATAATATATAATATATATAAATAATAAATATATATACTATATATATAATATTATATAATATTATATTATATATAATTATATAATATATATATATATATATATATACTATTAATAATATTATATGAATATATATATATATATATATATATCTATAATATATATTATATATATATATATATAGTGTGATGTTCCGGTTTGGGATCCTACAGCTTTTTCTCTCAAAAGGTATAAGAGATATTTGTTTCAAACGTTGGAATAATCTATATAATGGGATAAGCTCAAATCGTGTATTTCAAGTCTGGTAGGATGTATATAGAGGGTGGTCACCGCCGAGAGCTTAGGCCGCTAGCACTCGTTTATACCTTTTGGCTTTCACAAATCCGAGATTGAGATTAACTAACGAGAGTTTAGGTTCGAGCGTGATGACGTTATCGTCGCGAGCGAGACTTACGGTCGCCGCGCGAGCGCGTGCCATGCGCATGACACATAACCATTGATTATATTATTACGTGAAGATTCGATTTCCGAAGGAATGATCGAATCTGAGTGGAAAAACGATCCCTGTAAGGAATTCTTATTTTACGCACTCCGCTTGGATTCCCTAGGTTTTTCTTCTTCGCATCCGGTTAGGAGTCCAATATACATCTACATGGGTTAGAGGTAAACGTAATCGCTTTCAACTTGGTTTAATATTCTATGAAGGTGATAAACTGATCCCACCCGAGTTTTCACTAGGATCATCCTAAGGGGGTGCTGCCCTTAGCGCCAAGGTCAAATTCATCCTGAAAACGATGTTAGGTTTAACCTAATCGGCTTAAAATTTGGATGTGAGTCTATATCAGATGAGTTAATCATGTGGGACGAGATTACGTCACTGTGCATCCCTCATAAGGGGCGAGCGCTGCCCGTAAGAAAATTATAAAATTAAGATTGATCGTCTAGAAGATGAATACTTGGAGAAGGCTGGAGGATTCGAGTCGGTAGACGGAGATGGAAAGCGGATTCGGATTCGCAGTCCAGGACCCCACTGGAGGGGGGTCCCCAGTTGAAAAAGAAGAAGCATGGACTGGCAGAACAGGGAAGAAGAAGAAAGGAAGAAGAAGAAGAAGGAAGAAGATGGAGAAATGAGGAAGGAAGAAGAAGAAAGATGAAGGATGAGGCTTGAGAAGGAGTCTGAGGGAGTAGGCACAGACACCGTGCCTGGGGGCGATGCGGTGCCTGAGTTTAGATAAACATCGTTATAAAACAATATTGCTGTTTTTATATTTTGGGATGGTAGATTTCGAAATATGGTTTCAGAACCTTCAGAAAAAGATTATTAATAAATAAATATATAATAATAAATAGAAATATTTATTCTTTTTGTTATAACTTACAATTTACGATTTTTACATACCTAAAGCAGTAAATAGAAATCAAACACACATACTACCTTCTGTTCACCCTCCTGTCCAGGTTGTGATCTATTGATCTAATTATTCAAGTTGCAATTTTTTACTAAAGATTTTCATATGTTTACATGCCCTAAAGCAGTACTCCTGAATCAAAACACTATCAACAACATCCAATCCAAATTCCTGGCCATCTATGATTCTATGTGATCGATGAATTAAGGTCATATTTTTTACTAAACATTTTATGTTTTACATACCCAAAGCAGTAAGATACTAATCTAACGAATATCAACACACCATCCACCTTGGCCATCTATGATTATTGCTCCTTCCTGCGATATGCTTATTTTTACCTAAAACTCTGAACTTTTCTGTTTCCTAAAGCGTGAAATCAACTAAATAACACTATTAACCACCATCCAACCTCCACTCGACCATCTGTGGATCTATTGATCTATTGATAAGGTCACATTTTGAAGTATTTATTGAATAACATACCTAAATCAAGTTCTTTTATCAAAACATCAACCAATATGACTGTTGAGTCAGAATGTGTGCAAGTGTATTGTTTGTTTACAATTGTTTAACTATGAATAAACACAATGACAATGTGCAACATAAACGTTTTCTTCACCACAAAATAAGTGCACACTTACACAGTATCAGTAACTACATAACATTCCAAAAACGTAACTTATGCTCACGTTTTCAAGCATATCTCTAACTAACAATGTTAATTTTACATTAACATGGTAATATGTAACAAGAATTTACCATAATCTTGTCTATCATACAGAACAATGAGTATACTCTAACGTAACAGTTTTCCTATTAATAAAGTCAACATAACATCCAAACTAAGAATATAATGTAACAACAAACTAACACACCTTTAGCAAGAATAAACTGCTAACATTAACATAATTTAGCATAACCGAAATAACTAACAAGACTCACAAAACATAATCCATTCATACTTTAACAAACATATCTCTAAAGCACAATGTTAATTTTACATTAACTATAAAATAATTAACAAAAAAATTAGCATAACCTATCCTAACATAAAACCTAATGGGTAAGGGCAAACAAAGTAAAGTTTTAAAATTTTCTATACTGTTGCTGATATGCGAGAAAACGGGTGCAATATTGAGATATTGTATGACTATTAGCGTACATTTACCTTTGATAAGTAGGGATTTTCAGGATGTTTAGCTGATTATTCATACGTGGGGTATGTTAAGTTAGCATTTGTACATTATATTATTAGTTGCGGTTATGATATCACGAGTTATTTTCCTAACAGAACGAAGCTTTGAAGCCACAGCTACAGCAGTCTTTCTCTGGATGTTGTTTTTTAGAGAAAGGTCGTAGGCTTGCTTTTTCAAGCTGTCGTTCTGTTAAAACAACGCTTGAAGCAGCCTACAGATCTTTCTCTAGATGACTTTACTAAGTGAACGATGTTGTGAAACTAAGATTTGGGGTTCGACATGATCGTTTTAACAGCATTACTTTCGTTTAGCTATTCATGAAGCAAGGCAGTAGCTACTTTGAATTGTAAAGGTTGCCTTGCACCGATGAAATGACCTTCCAAGCGTTCGTCATCTCTTTCCTACAATATTGTCTAATATAACTGTACTGAGTGTTTACATAGTAATTTACGTAGGTGACTGATTGCCAAACGTGAATTGATTCCAACACTCACAATCTATCCATAGTTCTAAATCTGTAATATAGACATCACATGATCATTTTACAACAAATGTTTTCCATAATAAAGCTAACATACGCATATATGAAGCTATGAAATATGATACAACGAAACTAACACAATTACGGCCCTAATAAACTGTTACATTAACAAAGTCATACTTAACAATAGTAAGTAACTAACTTTACATACAAAACGCAACCTATTCTTACTTTTTCAGCATATCTCTAACATATTAAGTAATTCTTACATGACACAGTAACATTTATCGAAAAATGTGTCATAACCATACCTAACATAATACCTAATGAGTAAATGCGAATAAAGTAAAGTTTTTAGGCTATCTCTTTTAGACTCCGCCCTTTTCAGAAATCCAAGCTTAAAATGAAAAATGATTTTAATGCTTTAACATTTGCGATAAAGTGATGCAATCTTATCATATTGACCCTTGGTAGATCCACAATGTACGCAGTCGCCATTCGTTTACGATTATATAAATGAAACATGAGGGGGATACGAGACTCACTCGTGAAGAATATCAACAACATAGCGTAGAGATGCGGGGAGAAATGTCACGATCACCTGCAAACTGTCCTACTGAAAAAGAAATATGTAAACTCTTAATGTAAATGAGAATCTTTCTTTCACCCAATCAGTAAGAAAGTAACCAAGAATACGACGTACGAATGAACCAATCAGTTCAAAAGGGTATATTCTCGTTAACAACAAACAACCACAATACATGTAAGATAAGTCTTATGATATACCTACGAAATATACTGCTAACGTATACATTGTTTTCACATTAATATAAGCTACATAGCATTACCAGAATAGGAAAATAGATGTAAACGAGACATTAACACAACTTAAGCAGCGAATAAACTGTTAGTAACATTCAACAAAGTTCCACACTTAACACCTGTAAAGTAATTGACATTGCATACAAACGTAACCTATTATACTTACATAACATCTCTAACATTTTAACGTTAATTTTTACATTGACACAGTATTATTTAAAAGATTTTCATAACTGTTTAATTATCATACAGGGCAGCGAAAGTATGCTAACGTACAAAGTTTCACATTAATAATGCTAACCATAACATAAGCTGAACTAAGAATATGAATACAACGAACCTAACACACCTTACGTACGAATTAACCTACTAACATTAAAACTTCCGCACTTACAGCAGTAAAGTACCTAACACAGTATAAGAACGTAATCTATTCACACTTTTGCAAGCATATCTCATACAAAAGTTAATTTTACATTTAACAATCGTAATACTAACAAAAGTTAGCAGTAAACCTGTCTAATCTCATACTGACAAGAATAATCTAAGTAACAAATTTTTACACATCAACTTCGTAATCTTTTACAAAAATTCATCATAGCTCGTTAAATATATAAGCCAGGATAATTGGCAAAAATAACAAAGTTTTACATAACATAACAAAAATAAAATTTTATCTGACATAACATAAAATAGTTTTTGAATTTTTTACACAGTTAACCGTAATAGTTTACTGATTTAAGTAAAGCCGTAAATCTTGTAAATCAAACCACCCACTTGTTCACCACCACCACCACCGGTATCATCATCACTTTGATAAAAAACAGTATCAAAAGTTATTATATCTCTGGATAATATTTTCACAAAATGTTGTAGATACTGACCTACGAATACATGCTTAACCAACAAAGTTTTAGCATCATAAGCTAACATAGTATATACACGAACTTAAGATATAATGCACAAGCAAACCAACATACATCAGCGTTAATGATTTCAGTCTAACATCCTGAAAATTCGCCTATTAGCAAGGTCAAGTAGCTTAAGCAGGTATAAAATAATCGATATGTTCCCACTTTTCGACGCACATCAGCAAACAGGTAAGGCGTTTATTACAAAATCCCTTCAAGTTGACCAAATCTTATAAAGACCACATCTTGAAAACTATTGAATGGACACTATCTTTCATTCAGAGTTTCCCTCGTTAATCGAGTATATACATCATTTGAACCTATGATAATCGTGAGACATTAGAAAATCTAGGGCAAACTAACATTACTCAACAACTTAACCTAGGCTCACGTTTATAACACATCATCGTCATTAACACAGTAATATCTTAAAAACTCAACATTTCTCTAACAACCAGGAAATTCTATCCACATTAGCAATAGTAATATTTAACATAACGTACCATAACTTACGAAATAAACGTTTTCATAGTAACCAAGAGTATATAAACAAACATTCCTTCCAAGAAACCTAGGGGGATGCGCCTAATGAAAGGGTGGAATCCTGCGAGGGAGGGATCACCCGAAGGGGGTGTAGCAGGCCCCCTCCGAAGGAAGGGTAAGGCTTCAGCCCTTTGGCTGAGCTAAAGCCGCTTACCACCCCTTCGGGGTGGAATCCCCTCGCAGGTCCTCACCTTTTCAATTAGGGCCATCCCTAGTTTCTCTTGGATAGGTAAGTGTTTGTCTTAGATTACTCTTGGTTAATGAAAACTGTGTTTATTTTTCGTAAGTTGTAGTTGTTAATATACTATGGAAGTGAAAAATACACTGATTTGTTAGAGAATAATGCGTTTTCGTAGGATATACTGTGTTAACTGAATGAATGATGTGTTGAAATGTATTTATTAAGTTTTTGTGGTAAATGTACATCAGAGGAGAATTTAGTCTTTGTTCTATTATTCATAGGTCATGATGTGTGTTGGCTCGTGGTCTTTCCGTTAAGTGTCCATTCATAGTCAAGATGTCTTGGGTGTTTTGATAGATTGGTCATTTGTTAAGGGATTGTTCGATAATAGCCTCCTGTTGGCTGATGTGCGTGAATAAGTGGGAAAAAATATCGATTAATCGTTGAATGAGTCACTTTACCTTTGATAAGTAGGGAATTTCAGGATGTTTGCTGATAATTTCATACGCCCGATGTATGATTAGGTTGTGCATTTGTGCATTATAATTCTTAGTGCGGTTATGATTGTTAGCTTTACTTGATGCTAAAGACTTTGTTGGTTAAGCATATCTTCGTAGGTAGTAGGGAAATTATTTTATGTTATATTATACAAAAATGATACTCGAAATATGACTGAATCAATAGCTCAATAGATCACGAGTGGGGTGGGATAGGTGACTGCAGGGATGGGTGGTTTGATTTTACAGTTTACTCGATTTTTACTGCTTTAAATAGTAAACTATAGTTACTGTGAATTTTATTCAAGAACGTATTTTTATGTTATGTCGGATAAAATTTTGTTAATTTTTTGTTATGTTTGGTTAAACTTGTTATGTTTGCAAATATTCGATGGGGATTATGATTTAGGACGAGGTTATGATGAATTTTTTGTTAAATATTACGAGTTGATGTACAACATTTGTTACTTAGCATTATATTCTTTGTCGCATATGATGAATTGACGTTTAGTGCTAAACTTTATGTTAAGTATACGTGTTATGTACTAATTTAACATTGATATGTTAGAGAATTTTGCTTGAAAGTGTGGAATGATTTAAATGTACATTTCAAAGGTAGTTGGGTTATTAAAGTTGCGGAAGTTGTTAATGTTGGGTTATCTAGTAAGGTGTGTTAGGTTTTGTTGTACATCATATTCTTAGTTCAGGTTATGTTAGTTAGCTTTTTAATGTGAAAACTTTTGTTAGTGCATACTTTCGCTGTCTGTATCGATAATTAAACAGGTTTGATAAATTCTTGTTAATATTACGTGTCATGTAAAATTAACGTTATATGTTAGAGATATGTTGTGCTTGAAAAAAGTGACGTTTTGTATGCCATGTCAGTTACTTTACAGGTGGTTTAAGTGTGAAACTTTGTTAATGTTAACAGTTTATCGTGCTTAAGTTCTGTTAGATTCTCGTTGTACCATTATTTTGCTAGTTCTAGGTACTGCTATGTTAGCTTATTATGTGAAAACAATGTTACGTTAACGCTATATTCGTGGTTAGTATTTTAGTTTCCTCGTGAAAATGTTGTTGTGTTGTTGTTGTGAAAGAGAATATATACCTTTTTGAACTGATATGGTTCATTGGCGTCGTATTCTTGTTTACTTCTTCTGTTGGGTGAAAGAAAGAATCTCATTACCATTTAGATCTGTTATACACTATTGTCTTCAGTAGGATAGTTTTCGGCAGTGATTGATACGAGAAATTCCGATCTCTACGCTGTGTTGATATTTCACGACGGAGTTTCGTTTATTCCCTACGATTTGTCAGTTTACTTTAATGTAAACGAATGGCGACTGCTACATTGCTGTATTCCTACGG
>JABUQX010133606.1:0-27553 GCA_015478945.1 Trachelipus rathkii
TTATTTTACAGTATTATTAATGTTAGACTGCATGTTTGCCATAACTTAGTTATTTATGCATGTGGATGCGTTTGTACATATATATATATCATGTATTTCTTTTACTAAGCCAAATTGTGATGGTAGTTTACAGATTTCGACAAGCCCTAGGGTGTTTGTGGATTTGCATGAGTTTTTTTTGGTTAGTGAGTTGACTGGGACCAGTCCGACGCCCATGTCTGTTACTGTCTTATATTTCTTAATTGTCTAATGTCTAATGTCTGTATTATCAATGAGATGTTAAAATTGTCAGACGTTGTATCATGTCCTCTCTCAGAAATCTCCTTCTACAGAAACATCCTAACTCCTTCAGCCCTCTCCCTCATAGCTCCTACCCTCAAACCCAGATATCATCCTTCGTTGCACTCGCTCTAGCAAATCTAAGTCTTTCTTTAAAATAAGGGGCCAAACTTGTGCCAAATACTCTATTACTGCCTAACATAGCTTTATACAGTTTACTTATAACTTCCTTGCTCTGTAAACAACATTGCGATTTATTATCCCAGCATCATTCTTAGCCTCTTATTTCTGCTTCCAAACATACACTGATTAGCTACTTTCAATTAACTGCTTATCATCACACCTAATCTTTTTCTTGGTCCACAGACTCAAGCAATCCCCATTCAATATCGTAGTTAAAATTTTATTTGAATTACCAGATGAAGAACCTTACACTTTTTGCTATTAAAACCCATTTGCCACTTATCTGCCACCCAAGAAGTTTATCAGATCAATTTTGAATCTTTATACATCCTTCACTATTCCTACTGTGGTGGCCACTTTGGTATCATCTGCAACTTAGAAACCTTGAATTTAGTCCCTGGTCTAAATCATTTATAAAAAGGAACAATAGTGGTCCCAGCACTGAATCCTGTGGGGACACTACCACGTCTTCACTATTTCCCCAGATGATTTTATGCATTTAGTTGTCGACATCTGTTTTCTGATTTCGCAAAACCACTCTTTAATCCAAACCATGGTACCACTCCACTATAACACTACATTGCAATTAACTTCATCAGCGCTTTATGGTGGGAACCTATCAAAAAGCTTCGTAAAGGTCTAAATATACATATCAACTGATCTCCCTCGCTCAATGTCATAAGGGGCGGTACGGCCTGGCTTTAATTTTTGGACTTGTGCCATATTCACGATGGGGATTTGGGAGTCGAAGCGTTTCAGGCGGGTAAAGGAGAGAGTCGGGAAGTCGAGTTCCCAAAAAGTCGGGAGTTAATGTAAAAAAAAAAGACTCCTTTTCGACTCCCAAACAATTTTGTATAAACTTTCCAGTCACACAAAAATTTGGAAAAAAACTTAATTGAATTTTTATTATCAAAAGACATATACATTTTTTTTAATTTTGACATTGTTTGTAAGCAATTATATTTCGTTTTATATTTTTTTTCCTTATTAAAAGTAATTATAACTTTCTCCAAAATATTTTTCCCCTGAGTTCCGAAATACTTAATATTTTTCTTGAGAACCAGTAAGACAGCCAAATAATCATTTTGGCTTAATGAAATGCAAAAAATTTTATAAGTTAAGCTGTTATTTCGGGCGGAAAACGCTTGGCATCCGGGGAACCCGTCAATTAATAAAAATGTCCATGTCTTTTTTTATTTTAATATTTAGTCTTAGCTTTTTTTGTATGGACACTATTTATAGACCATTTGTTTAAATGTTTCTATTAGATATCTTCTTTAATAATAATAAAAAGAATATTATTTTATATTAAAATAATAATATAGTATTAATTAATAATAAAATAATAATTATTATAAATTATTAATACAGACTCATTGGTTATATGCTAAAAAACATTGAAAAAAAAAAAGAATTATGACAATAAAATTTTAATAATTTCTATATAATATATACTTACACCTTTAACACCAAAAATAGGAACTACATATATATGAGTAGGGCCTAACGTACGCACACAAAGCTTGGTTACAAAAAAAAATTTACAATTTTTATAATTTAAATTATGACAATCATTTTAATAACCAACTAATAACAATATAATAATCTAATAATAATAAAATAATAATATAAATAATATATATTTCTTCCTAATTATTATTATTAATTATTAATAATAATAATAATAATAATAAAATAATATATATTAATTAATTATTATTATTATTATATAATAACTAATATAAGTAATAATATATAATAAATAATAATAATTATAGAATAATAATAAATAATAAGTGGTGTATGTATGAATAGTCGGTTGTTTTTTAAATCGACTCTGGGAGTCGGGAGTCGGTTGTTTTTCAACCATGACACAGAGTCAGAGTAGGGAGTCTCTTAATACTTTTTTTTCTTTACTCCCCCACTCCTGCGAATTAACATAATTTCTTCAACTAGTTATTATATTGTTTCTTCTTGGTGCAACCTTAACGCCCAGTCTTTGGGGGAGAGAAGGTGATGCATGATGATGATGACTCAGCAACTGTAAGTAAGCAGTTGACTTCGATAGTAAATATTAATGGGGAATCGGATAATAAAGAAGTGGTTGGAGTAGTTGATTCAGGTGACAAGGACAAATGCCCATTTCTAATAAAAAAAGAGGCACTTTGCCCCAGCATCACATAAAAAATCCTATCAGACTTGAATCTGAATATCGTACATTTCCAGAATATTTAATACCTATCAATATATATAATATATATATATATATATATATATATATATATGATATATATATATTTATATATTAGTATATATATATATATATATATATATCATAGAATATCTATTTTGTCGAAAACAAAAATAAAAACTCACTTTGGCTGCATCTACATGAAATATTTTTTATAATAGAATTTGTTGTTTTGACAAAGCAAATTTAATGCTCAAAGGAAAGAGCAACCTTTGTAAATAAAGGAATGCCCAATTGTCCACCTCCGTGAACCCCTTAAAAATGAAGAGTGTGTCCACAGGGTTCAGTGATGGGGCCACTGTTGTTCCTCATAAATGATTTAGACCAGTGGACGTTAATGCAAGTTTCTAAGTTTAACAGATGTACCAAAAGTGCCAAGAAATAGTCAGGAATGTATAAAGATGTCAAATGAATTTGATCAATCTTCTGGCTTGGCAGATAAAAATATAAAAATTTGTAAGGTTCTTAAAGTTTTAACTTAGCCAAATAAGGGATATGAGCTGAGTCTGTGGACCAAGAAAAAGATCTTAGGTGTGATTATAAGCAGTAAAATTTTTAAAAGTAGCTAATCATGTTGCAACAATAAATAATTGCAATAAAATTGGCTTAGTCTAATTTAGTAGGAAATAAAGACTGTAATAATAGCATTTAGTGATAGTAATAGAGTATGTTGCACAAGTTTGGGATATTAAAGAAAGAATGAGTATCACTAGAGATCGTGCAATCTGTAGACCACAACAAATTTCTGGGTTTGAGGGGTAAATGCTGAGGAGAAGCTGAAGGAGTTAGCAATGTTTCTGTAGAAAGCAAATTTTCTCAAGGGACATGAATATCAAGTCTACAAACAATATTACATCTTCACTGATATAGACAGAGACGCATAAATCATATATAGGTAGAGCTATGGCAGGTGACCAGGGGGGGCATAATAAGAAAATTAATCTTGACATAACGAAAGCATGCATTCAAGTATAGAAATTTGGAATGGTCTCCACAGGAGGGGTTTGTAGTGTGACTTTGATTGCAAATTTAAGAAAAATAAATAACCTGAATGGCGTATGGGTATCATATACCATTTAGACGAAGCGCAATTGCTGGGTTTTTAGTTACAGTAGTTATTAATGTTAGACGGCATGTGTGACCATAACTTAGTTCTTAATGCATGTGGATGTGTTGGGTATCATATAATAAAATTATTTTGACTAAGCCAAATTTGGTGGATTTTTAGTTACAGAATTTGACAAGCCCCAAGAGCATGTTTGGTTAGTGGATTGACTGGGGCAGTCTCGACAGGCATGTGCTTTCTAAACTGTCTCTATATTCTAATGTCTTAATAAACTTGGACATCTTTTTCATAGTACTTCCGCTACAACTAAAACTGTAGCTGTTTCTCGCCCTCATAAAACGTCGTTTTTGGGTGTTTTTCTTCTGTGTCTGTAGTCATTTCCTCTAGAAATTTTTTTTCAAAAAAATTTTCAAAAACTTATGTTCTGACCGATTGTTCGATTTCAATCACAATTTTTCCCGAAGATATATATAAAATGGTCAAATACTTTTGTGATAGTGTTATTGATATTCTGCGCTAAGCAGTCTCTCATTATTCCAAATCAAGTTTTTGGGTTTTTAATAGAAATTAAAAACTTCCGGTATTTTTTCCTTTTTATACATATATTTGGAGCAGGTGTATTTGGCGAAATCGTATACATCTTTTACTTAGATAATTCCTTGTATATGCAGTAGTTTTGGGTTTGTTCTTGGAGAATTTTCCCAAAAATTTTTTTGAGAACTTCTTTCAAAAATTTTCCTTTGAAGGATATACAAAACAGTTATCTAAGTAAAAGGATGTATCTCGCCCGACTCTACAAGCCCTGAAAATCTTATGTTGATCGGATGAAAGAACAAAAAATATCAAAAGCGCCAAATTTCCCAAAAATTTTTTTGGAATGAACTTTGTATATATTTTTTTCTATCTCTATCCGATCAACATTCAAATTTTCCGGGCTTGTATAGTCAGGGGAGATGCATTCTTTTACTTAGATAATTATTTGTATACTCAAAAAAAAATTTATACCAAAAATTTCAAAAATTTTTTTTTCTTGGAAAATTTGTTCCAAGAAAAAATCCTAAACTTCTGCATACACAAAGAAAATACCGAAAGTAATAAAAAATATGCATCTCCCTTGACCACATATGCTCTGAAAATTCATCTTGATCGCTAAAAAAAAAAAATTAATCGCAATTTTTCCATTTTAAAAACTGAAAGTGTTTTAAAGATATTTTAAGAATGATGACTAACCTCTGATCAAAAATCGAAAATCTAATTCGTGTTATTGTAGGTAAATGGACCAATCTAATTCATTTTTCAAGTTGAAAGATTCAATTTTGGAAAACTGATAGTATGTTACAACAGAAAAAATGTAAAAACATTTAATATTTGAAAGATTCTTAAAGAATGACTACCAGACACAGAAAACAATCGTTTTAGAGGACAGGCAAAAGCCTAGTCTTTGTGTTTATAGGGCTCAAATTGGCTGAAATGAACCAATTTTTATGTCATATTTTATTTGAAACGTAAGTTGCTTAGACTGAGCAAATATTGGGCCCTGCCCTAAAGAGTAACAATTATATTCGGTTTTAAACTAAATTTTGCCTTTTGTTTTTAAAACAAATTTCACCTATCCAACATTTCATAAATTTTTTTTTAAAATTTAATTTATAATTATGTATTCAGGTATATAATATTACTATATATTTTAAATTTTTATTTAACGTAGAATGAATATCGCATAGATATAGATGAAGACAGCAAAAGTTTGCTACATGCATGGCAGAAGCTTGCCTCTAAAGCACGCTTCACGAGGCCGGCTGTACAATTGTTAATGGCACGCTCGCCAACACAGTGTGCACGATCTTGAAACGCGCTGGGTAATAGTTTAGTTAACAGAATATATCGAGATATCAATATTTTTTATCAATCATATTTTTTTTATCTCTTCATCCCTATATAAAATTATACTAAAAATATTTCTAGCCAAACCTCTTGTAATAACTTAATCAGGTAACAAACCTCTCATAATAACATTTCAATCAATCTAAACACAAAAAATCAAACTTAAATTCGTTTTAGAAACCCCATTAAGTTTTCTGTGATATACACAGTAAATCTGTCTACTTAACCAACCAATTAAAAAAAATTGATACGTAAAAAGAATGATATATGAAACATGACAAATATTACTTATAAATATCATACTATGAAAAAATTGGGACACCAAAAAGTTTGGTGAGTTGTTTTGGAGGAAAAAGGAGATGAGGGAGCGGGGGAAAAGGACAAAAGAGAAGGCAAACCACTTATTTGGGTTCCTTATCGGAGGGTTGATGATGTCATATCATATGAGAACGTATATGGACCTGCACAACACACAAAAAGTATTGTTCAAAGTTATTTGAAGAATGTGTTATTGATAAGGCCAGATGTTTTTTCTTCCTGTGCATGGTGGAAAGGAACATTCTATATTACTTATGTGATAAACGTTCACTCATCGAAAATCCACCAATCCAGGATTTTTCAAGAATAAATAAATACTGTAAGCTCCTTTTCTCTTATAACAGTTCACCAATTTATTTGGTGTTCCTTAACACTTTAATTCAGTAATAATATAATAATATTTAACTTGAGCTGGGACCTACCTCCTATGGAACTTAAAGTCAATCTAAAACCTTTTTTAGATTTTGATATTATAGGAGGAAGGATTTGGTCTTTTATCTTTTTAAAGGTTAAATTGAGGGGGTCAGTGGATCCTAAGTTTATTCTGTACCTTTAAAGAGTTAGCTTAGGTATCTAAAAAAGTAATATAATGGTGCCCAGACCCAGGAGCTAATTAGTAAATGTTAACCTAATTAGTGGTTTCAAATTAAAAGGAAAACCGTATCGGAACATTCTTGATGAGTAGTGAATTAACTTCTACATAATCATAGTGCTTAAGAAATGGTAAAACTATCGATCATTAATAACATTGTACAATCTTTTATTAAATAAAGAATATACATCAATAAACTTTGCATATTTCTGTCACTAAAATCCACCAATTTGGCCCAGTCAAAAAATAATAATATATAACAAAACCAACCAGATACCTTAATAACTAAGTTATGGTCACTGCAGTATAATATTTAAACGTAACGCTACTGTAACTAAACACCAGCCAATTTGGCTTCGTCTTAATATCTATATGATAAAACCAAAACCCCCATCCATATACTATCAATACCCTTTCCTTAAATGTTGCAGATTAGTGATTACGCTGCCAATGCCCAGTGGGCAGGCATTTATAACCGGGCATTCGTTCAGGCATCTGCCACTTCATAAAGCCTGCCAAAATGGGCATTTTAAAATATCATAAAAATTATGAAATATTGACAGCATTTGAAAAACTAAAACATTAAAATAGCTAATATTTCCATTTTTTCGCATTTGTATTTATGTATTGTATTTTGTATTTATATATCGTCTTCATCACACCTCACCTCCCTCACCCAATGGATTGGGGGTAAAGTGCCCATTGCACCCCACAAGCAGAAAAAGTAGTAGAGAGAATAGAGCAAGTCGAAATTAAGCACATGCCATGACCGTCCCCTTTTATAAACCTTTAGTGAGAGCTAGTACAGTCAGAAATCCACCTTAGAGCTTTCACAGGATCCAACAGACTCTCACAAATGGCATCTTCGTCAAACATTAGAACATTAGAAATAGAAAAGACAGTAAAGAAGCCACATGGGCTATCAAGACTGTCCCAGAAAGAAAAACCAACAGAACCTAATCAATGCGCCATATGCCAGTCACAACAGCATCCTAGGCTTTTCATAACTGCATAGTATACACAAAGTCTAAAATATGCTCATGCAATTCCACAAAGCAATCTAGGGCTTGTCAATAACTATACATGTATACACAAGTCTACAACTAAAAGAAAAAAAACTATGCTAAAGTACACGACACCACCACTACAACTTTATAGTAACAAACAGTTTAACCTTAATAACTACTGAACTAAAAACCCTCGCTAAGTTGGCTTTTACTAGAAATATACTATATGACAGCCAACATCCATATACCTATCTCATAGTTCCTTTTTAAATGTGCACATCTGAGTCAACTCAAACAACTCCTGTTGCAAACAATCCAAAATTAACAACCTGTTGCTGAATGAATGCTTTCTTACATCAAGTTGGCAATCTTTTTCTCTTAATTTTCTTAATTCTATGGCCCCTGGTCTCCCGCCCTGCCTCTACTAAGAAAATTATTGGTCCTCTGTATTATAAATAGATGTAATTATTTTGTAGACTTGTTCATGTCCCCTCTGAGGAATCTGCTTTCTACAGAAAACAATCTTAACTCCTTCAGCCTCTCCCTCATAGCTCTAACCTCTCCTAAACCCTAGAAATCAAACTTTTGTGTCTCTACATTTGCTCTCTCTCTAGCATATCTAAGTTCTTAAATAAAGATCCCAAACTTGTGCACAATCCCTAATACTGGCCTAACATACTATTATACGTTTCTATATAACAACTTCCTTGCCTTGTAACATGCAATTACGATTTATTAATGCCCAGACATCTTACTGAGCTTATTTCTTCTCCAAACAACTGATTAAGCTACTTTTAAATTGCTGCTTATAATCACAACCTAAATCTTTTTCTTGGTCTCCACACTCAATGCCATTCCCATTTTCACACGTAGTTAAACTTTTAGTTGGAGGCACCTAGATGAAGAACTTACTTCAAATTAATTCATTTGCAACTATCTGCCCACCCAAAAAGTTTATCAAGATCATTTTGACATATTTTATAAATCCTCACTCAATTCCCACGTGAGTTTGAGCCACTTTGGACATCTGCAACTTAGAAACCTTACATTTAAAGTCCATGGTCTTAAAAATCATTTATATAGGTATAATGAGGAACAATAGTTACCCCAGCACTGAACCCTGTGGGACACCATCTCACTATTTTCCATTTGTAGAATATTACCGCTCCAGTTTCTATCCCTTGTTTTAGAATTACCAACCACTCTTTAATCCAAGGATGTCCACTCCACCTATACCACAACATTGCAATAAACTTCTTCATCAGGCCTTATGCGGGGCGACATTTTTCCCGCCTACAAAAACCCGGATTCACTTATTATGAAACCTTCTTCTCGCCCTCTTCCAAACTCCACATTTCTTCCTCTAGGCATTCCTTTATTGACTCAATCCACTTTTCTCTTCGGTCTTCCTCCCAGCCGGCCGATTCCCAGCACCCACCCACATACATCCGCATTAACCAACGATTATCTATGCCAATCCTTTCAACATCCCATTTCCGATCTCATGTAATTTCATTCTATTCTCTCATTTTACACCCTTTCTTTTTTCACACCACACAATCTCTACATAAATATTTCATTTCTTCATTTTATGCTCATCCACACCTAACACGCCGCTAAGATGTCCATCTGAACAACCTTGTACTTTAGATCTACATCCTCTATTCCAGATCAAGTCTCAATTAGTCCATACTATACTTTAACAACAGGTAAATATACCCTCTCATGTAAGACCCTAGCGCTTACTCAAGACTTAGTCCTTCGAAGTTATCCACGAACGATTTATTTATAGAAAATGTAGGGGCAGCGTAGCACAAACTTTTCTAACCCTATAGTCTTCATCATGCTGTTTCCTTTCATCCAAATATATATCTATTTGTGTAAATTTCAGAACTGTTTCCAGCTGCTCACCATCTAACATAACTTCAACACCGAGGACTGTCCTCTACCTCACAACCATAACCTTACTCTATCTACGTTTACCTTCAACCCCCTCCTTTTACACACCATGGCAATTCTCTATACCAATCTTCTTAAAATCTTCAAATTTGCCGCACAAAACCAAATAATTTCGCATATAATAGGTAGGGCACCCTCCACTCTCTCCATTCTCCATCATTTTATCTCCCTCCCACCCCACCTTTAATTCTCATTAACATCATCCCCCAAATTGAATAACCAATGAGCCATAACACATCCCTGCCCGCTCACTCTGCGTTAATATTAAACAATCACTCTCTTGATTGCGAATTCTATTCTTGACACTTCCTAATCGTCATACATACTTTTGATTCATCCAGAAGCCTCTTCCAACAGCACCATATTTCAGCAGCACCTGCCACAGAGCTTTCATATTAATCATATCATACACCTGTGTGGCGAAAATCCATAAATACCTAGAATCTAATTAAACACTTATCTATAGTTGCGGCCAAATAATTATTCTTGTTTTCAATGTAAAGATTGATCCACACAACATCCTATCCCACTTCTAAATGCACCTTGTTCTTGCCCAATCAGCCTTCAGCCACTCGACTCACTCTTTCAACGAAAACAAATGATTATATCTCTCTGACAACACTCAATAAGCTTAATTCCCTCCTATTAATTCCGTACATTACTAGTTATCCCCCTTACCTTTTATATTACTGCTGGTCCGCAATCGCGGAACTTAAACCCCTATAAACGCTTGTTTACACAACTTCCAAATCCATCAATCGACCATCTCACCATCCATTTTGAACATTCTCAACCATAAATTCATCTATACTGCAGATTTACCATTCTTTAAGCTTTCTCACTCTACCCATTACGCTCTCCTGCTAATGACCTCACCCGAAAATACTTATTTCCTCCTTTGCATCATTAAACCAAACACAATATACATTCACTATCCTCTCTTCATTAGTTGCCAATGTTATGCAGATTTCGAAGTTGCTCCGCTCCACACCCTACACATTCTTCTATCAGCTACGTAAAGCACATCCTATTGTATTATCCTAAGCAGATTCCCCTATTCTCATTCGTTAACCTTTTATATATATATATCATATATATATTATATTAATATATATATATATATTATATATATATATAATATATGTATTATAATTCTATATATATACTATTATATATAATATATATTAAAGATAATGTTTAATAAAATGCCCAAATTGGACAAATGCCCGGATAAATGCCCAGGGCATTTGCCCAATTCTTAATGCACGGGCATTTACCCATAACTAGTTCCAATCGAGTCACACTCAAGCAACATCTGTGAAAACCATTCAAAATTTAACTCCTAATTGCCGAAAGAATGCTTTCCTTATATCGCAAAGATGGTATGCTTTCTTTCTTAAATTTTCTTCATATGCCTGGTCTCCCCCCTGGTCTCATCTATGAAGAATTTATTGGTCATCGTATTATATTTTGTAACCTTGTATCATGTCCCCTCTGAAGAATCACCTTTCTACAGAAAACATTCCGAACCCCCTCACTCCCCAAAAAAACTCCTCCTTCAGCCTCTCCCTCATAGCTCTTACCCTCAAACCCAGAAATCATGCTTGTTTGTTCATGTTGACTCTTCCTCGTGCATCTAAGTCTTTCTTAAAATAAGGGGCCAAACATTGCTTGCACAATACTCATTACTATCCTAAACATAGCTATTAATAGCAGTTTATTATACCTTCCTTGCTCCTTGTAAACATTGCATTTATTATGCCCAGAATCATTGCAGGTTTATTCCTTGCTTCAAACACTGATTAGTTACTTTTCAAATTACTGCTTATAATCCACCTAAATCTTTTTCTTGGTCCCCAGAGGACTCAAGCCAATCCCATTCATATCGTAGTTAAAAAAACTTTTATTGAGTAACCAGTGAAGAAAAAACCTCTTACACTTTTTTAACTAATAAATTCATTTGCATCACTTATCTGCCCACCCAAGAAGTTTAAAGATCATTTTGAATCTTTATCAGGGTTCACACTTTCTAAAGAGTGGCCACTTTTGGCTATCATCTGCAACTTAGAAAACTTACATTTATGTCCCCTGGTCTAAACTAAAATCATTTTATATATATTGAGGACAATAGTGGCCCAAGCGGAACCTGTGGGACAACCACTCTTCAACTATTTTCCCATGATGACTTAGGCCAATTAGTTGTACACACACTTTTCTATTCCCAGCCACTCTAATCCAACCATTGTAACCACTCCACCTATCCACATGCACCTACTTTCTTCATAACCCTTATGGCTGGGGACCTTAACAAAGAGCTTTGCAAAGTCTAATATATAATTCAATCTGGGTCTCTTCTGTCAATGCAGTAGTATGGTATTTATACCTTCTAAAAGGTTCGTTGCTGACATGAACCTACGCCTACTCTGAAACTGTGCTGGGAGTCATAGAAAACCCTGTTTTATCTTCTAAATATTTCTCTATAAGACTTTTAACTTTTCCCACCAGAGATGTTAAGCGCTAACTGCCTAAATATTTCCGCAAATCTCCTTAGCGAGACCTTTCTTATAATAGGCACAACATAATGCAGTTTTCCCAGTCATCTGGTACCTTACCAAATGTTATAGAATGCTTAAAAATCAAATACAGCCCTTTGGCAATCTGGTACACCCCTCCTCCCGAATCTAAACCATTAATATTCCATCAGGGCCTGCACTTTTTGTACTTGCCTCAATGATGGTCTAGTAAAACGTTAAATATCTTTTTAACTCAAATTCAAATCTGTAAGTCTATTTGTTAACTACATGATACAGCAAACTATTATCCTCACCAAACTTTATCTAATCCTTCCTCATAACACTTGAAAGCCAAATAAGCATGAAAATGCTTTATATATATATATATAGATATAATATATATATTATATAAATAATATATTATATATATATTATACTATATTAATATATATATATATATATATATATATATAATATTATATATATATACTATATTATTATATATTAGCAATAATTAATTTTAAAAAGCCCGTTTTCTGTTTCCATGTCTCGTTTGTAATAATGATTTGGAGCACCATATTTTTGACACTACGATCCTTTCGCCATTACGGTCCCCGGTCACATTTGATTTCTAAATTATATTCTTAATTGAAAAGTTGTAGTACTAATTATTTATACCAAAAAACAATTTATTCCATATGCATATATATATATTAAAATACGCAGGTTTTCCAATCCGATAATTTTTTTCAGTGTCATTTCATGAGTTTTTTTTTCGGCTCGGTTTCAATTCGGGCGCATTAACTGAAGGAACCCTCTGCGGTGTGCGTAGCACGGTGCTCAAGGACAAGTCTGCTCCCGTTAGGAGGCAAGTCCAACGGCTCTGTATATATACTAATTACTGTAACGTACAAAATCAACTCAATTTGCTAGCTCAAAAATAATGAAATACCGTATATATATATATATATATATATTATATATATATATATATATTATAGTATATATATATATTATAGTATAATCTAGATATATATATATATATATATATATTTATACTAATATATATATATCTATAACGGGATATAATTAGTATATATTATATATATATATTAATATATATATATATATATATACTAATAATAGCTATATATAGATATATATATATCATATATGATATATATATATATAATACCAACCATCCACATGCATTAATAACTAATTTATGGTCACATGCAGCATGACATTAATAACTACTGTAAACTAAAAACCCGCCATTTGGCTTGCGTCTTAAATATATTTATAAGTACCCAATCCCATCCAACCTTTCTAATGTTTGTAATCGAGTTCACACTCCAAGCAACCTCCCTGTGGCAAGCCATTCCAAAATTTAACTAACCCCATTACTGAATGCATGCTTTCCTTAATATCAAGATGGCATGCTTTTTTCTACATTTCCTTATATGCCCACCGTGTCCCCTGTCCATTCGCCTCTAACTATGAAAAATTTTGTTGGTCTCGTATTATCGTAGATGTAAAATATTTTGTGAGACTTGTATCATGTCCCCTCTGAGAAATCCCGCCTCTTCATTAGAAAACCTTCCTAAACTCTAAATTTCCTCACTCTAATCTCTTCCACCATACTTTCATACTGTATAAGAGCTATGTTAGGCCAGTAATGAGTATTGTGGACAAGTTTGGGCCCCCTTATTTAAAGAAAAGACTTAGATATGAAACGTAGAGCAACACAGGATGATTTCTGGGTTGTGAGGGTAAGAGCGTATGAAGGAGAAGGCCCCCCCCCCCCTGGGGGTTTTGAAAGGAGTCTAAGAAATTTTTCCGTAGAAAGGCTATTCTCCAGAGGGGACTGAATACAAATCTACACATATTTCCTCTATTGATAATGCGGAAGCCAATAAATTTTTCAATAGTTAAGAGCAGGCAGGTGACCCCCGGGGGCATAAAAAATAAAGAAAGCATGCATCTTCATATAAGAAAGCCATGCATTCAGTAATAGGGTGTTTTTTTTTTGGAAATGGTCTCCACAAATTTGTTGAGTGTGAATCAATTGCAACATTTTAGAAAAGGTTTGATTAGGTTAGACTGCATTGTGCTTAATTAATGAAAGTGGGTTTGGGTATATATATATCATCATTATTTTGACTAGCCAAATGGTGGATTTGTAGTTAAATAATTTGACACACCCTAGGGTGCTTTATGGATATTTGGCACTGAGCATGTTTTGGTTTAGTGGGGTTGATGGGCAGTCGTCGACAAGGCCCATGTGCTTCTTACTGTTCTCTATATTCTTAATATCTTAAATTATTATTAGCTTACTAACCTGTGCCTATTATTTTACCAACTAGTCTTAAAGTATCATGAAGATTGGAATTGTAAACCATAATATCGTTTACACATTTGACTGCCAGGGTAATTCGGTAAACTTTTCTCCGAGCACGTTAAGCAAATGTTGCATTTTTAGATAGTTATGATAATGAAACATATGGAGCTGAATTCGTAAAGGTTCAAAGTATTACGAGATACTTAATTTTTATTGTTTTTTTTTAATTTCTCACCAGTGCGCACCTGTGTCACCATTATATGTGCGACATGGTCATGTCACACCATTGTGCGACATGTCGCACATATATGTGCGACATGCGCACATATATGTGCGACATGTCGCACATATGTGTGTGACATGTCGCACACATATGTGTGTGACAGACCCTGTCACACATATTCCCAATTACAAGGAAATTGAGAATTGGGCCCTAAATCATTTCAATTTTCCTTTTATTTCCTTTTTCATTTTCTTATTCAATCTATAAAATAAAAAAAAAAAAAAAAGTGTAACATCAACTAACTGACTCCCCGTGCCATAAAAATCCATATTCCTTAGATATAAAAAAATATATATATAAAATATTTAATATATATCATTATATATATATATATATATATATATTATATTCCATTTTCATATGAAACTAAATGTAAGGTAAAACTAGACTGTAACCACCGACGGCACGTAGCACTTATAACCTAACAAATTATCAACCAAACATACATATATAACTTGCATGTAAATAGATTTGTGTGCCGAGGCCTCAAACGAAGTCACTGTGTTGCACAAATATGTGCGACGGAGCGGCAAATGAAATATCACGGTTGCACATATATGTGTGACATGGCAGTCAAAGTGTTAAAACAGGTTAAAAATTTAAACAAGCCTAAATTTAGCTTAGCCTAGGCCAGGGATATATAAAAATTATAAGGTAGGCTTAACTGTCATCTATGATGGGAAACTTAAATAATTTAAACATTAATTATTATTTTAAAGTAAAATTAGTAAAGACTGTATTTAAATACAGAAATCTATTTAAGAATCCAAATAAACCTCCATCATCAATAACGAAGTTAATCTCTTTTACCTTTCATATGTAGCCTAGGGTTAGGCGCTATCAAATTATTAATCACAAAATTAATATAACAATTGTTAATGACCGTAGTTAGATACACAACACTAATTTATTTACTAAATTCACTTTCAAATACATAAATTATAGCTAGTAGTAAAATGGGAGAGCAAAAATAAACACACCCTCACTCAATGGCCACTAAACTATATATTATATCTGCAAATTTATTCAATTATTAATTAAGGGATAAATAAAATATACTGCTGCTACTTTATTCCCCTTATTCAAAAGGGTAAATATTTTAAAATTAATCGCTTCCTCTCAAGGGGTTATAAGGTTATACATGATGTTGCCTATAACGTGGGTGGTCAGGAACCTAACCCCCCACATTCTAAGAGGGATGACTAGTATATATATATTATATATATATATATATATATTATTAGCATAAAATTTACTACAAATATGATATATATATATCATATTATATATATATAATATATATATTTTATATATAGCTATATAAAATGGTTTTGCAATATTTTTTTCTTTTAAATACATATTTTTTAATATAACAAAACTATTGATAATGGTTAAAAAAATTATAATTTTGATAATAAATATCACCCCAAGTCTCTTCAATAGATGGTGTCTTTTTAGCCATGTCTATATAAATGAAATAAAGCCTAAAACTTAAAAGTAATGATTTTAATAGCGTTATTTTTTATATTTTTATTGAAGATATACATTTAAAATAGCCTATAAGTAAATCGTTAAAAAAAATTTAAAGAATTTTTTGAAACCATTTGTGTAAATTAAAAGTTTATAGTTTTAATACAATAGTTGCGTAACAGTTTCTCACATTAGCTGAATAATTATCAAATGTAATATCGATAAATAATAAATATTGATGTATCGATAAGTTGAAACATTTCGACAGTTATTCTTCATCCCTACACAAACGAAATAAAGCCTAAAATAAATGAGTTAGTAATATATTTTTTATTTATTTATATTGAAGATATATATACATTTATAATGTAAGTGAATTGCTAAAAAAAACTAAATTAAAAGTTTATAATTTTAAAACAATAGTTGCGTAATACTTTATCACATTTGCTACATAATTACCAAGATATTAAAAAAAAAAATAATTATCAAAATAAAATATTGATATTTTATCAGATTATGCTAATCTCTATTACATTTTCAAAAAAAAAAAATGCATTTCAAGTTTATAATGTGAATAACAACTAAAGGTAATAGTCGAGCTCAACAGATTCTAAAAAAGTCTATTTTTTTTTAAAAAATCAACCCGTGGTTCATATTTAACACTTACCTAATCTTGCAAATAAAAAGTTTCCAAATTTACTATATTTTTATAAACACATTATTCATTATTTTCATACATTTCTTTTTAAGTTCCCAAAATCAGTAAGTATTATGAAAAGTTGGTATAAGTAGGACAGATTTACTGTGCATAATAAACAAAACTTATCATAACCTAAACTTAATAGGTCTTAAAACGAATTTAAACAAGAAATTTTTTTTGGTAAACTGATTAAATTTTTATATGAGAGGTTTGGCACCACTTTTTTAATACTTTTACATGGAAACAAAAGATATATATAAAAAAAAATGATTATCAGAAAAAAATATTGATATTTCATCAGAATCTGTTGAACTCAACTATTAGCCCATACAAATAAATTACAGGTACAGCAACAAACCAACTTTACATTTACCTTTTTCATAGCCTAAATAAATACATTTGCAATCTATATTTCTTGATATGATAGAAATTCCAGCTGCTAGAATCAACTTCACTAATACCTTTAGCTAATTATGCTATCTCACTACAGTAACTAAGCTACATGATGGTGGTTAAAAATAGTTAATAACTATGGAGGGGCAATATGAGCAACTTAAAAAATCAAAAAGGCTAGCCTACATAACGATTGCAAAACGTAAAGAAACTTACTCATAATCTGTGAAGACTTCCTCTGTTAATTCACAAAAAAACACTTTATCTGTCGGTTTGATAGTAGGACTCGACTTCTTTTTAACAAATGGTTTCTTGTGTAATAAAGGCATTTTTATTAATGTTTGAAAATGTCGAACACAACAAACAAAAATGTCCGTCCACTAGCAAAACGGAACAAAAATTGAAAGCATGAGAGCGTCTTCCGAGCAAAAATTAATTTGCTGCTCAATGGACCTAATTCAGTTCCGTAAGACTGTATGTAGCCTATACAGATTCTGAATGAATTTGAACTATCAGCTGATTAGATAGTTTCCCGCGTTTTTTAAAGGTCACTTAAGTGCAAATATAATGTTTTAAAACTTTACAAAATACGAATAATACTTTTGTATTAAAAAATAAATATAACTTTAAATAACACAACACAATATCACATTTAACATACTACTCCCTCGTTCAAGTCTCACAGGAGCATAGAACTGGACTGAAGGTAGGTAGCCTAAATTGGTGAAGAGAAACATGCACAGCAATATCTTCTTTCAGTAAAAGCTTCTTTCACCGATTATGAAAAAATAAAAGCTGAATTAACTTAAGAAAGGCATTATTTTATTTAATTAATTAAATATAAAAGAAATTATTTCTTGTAATAATGAATTTAAAATTATATACATTCTCTATGCATCCTGTCTTTCGCCCCAAAAGTTTTTTAGAAATTTTAAGGCGGAGCATAACATGAAATGGTCTCCTCATTGGCTCAAAATCTCCCACAAGTCTCACTTTTCAAAGAAAAGAATAAAGAAAAGCGCATTTGCGCCAAATTTAATTTCTATTTTGCTTTTCGATGTGTAAATTTTGCAAGAAAATATTTGGTTCCATTTTGATTGCTTTCATAGTAAAGATACTTATTTGTACGGGAGTCACATTTTCACCAGATAATTTTGGCAATAATTCACTTGATTCTTATAAGGCTAGCTAGCTCAATTATATAGTTATTGTAGTGAGGCAAATCTACTCCCCGATTCTATTTAACAATATTCCTTTCGTTACTAAAGCAAACAAAAATTTCTTGAAAAATTAAAGTGGCATATCAAATAATAAAATATTCAAATGTAGACTAATGTTGGTAGTTTTCCCTTATAGGAGACATTGAGAAAATCCATTTTGTAAGAAATATTAAAACTTTTATATTGTAAACATATTTGGCAGTAAAAAAAAATTTTTGCCAAAAAAATAAAAAATAAAAACAGGAATAAATTCAAAATTGAAGAAGGCAATCAAACATATCTTACTCGCTCATCATAATCATAACACAGGTCAGCAAATTTCACATTTTTTATGTTATCTTTGATCCGATACTTGTTTCGTATGTATTTTTTATTTTTTATTGACCAGTACATAAGACTTCTTTCTTTTGTAGTTTTTTTTTTTTTTTTTTTTTTTTTTTTTTTTTGCGCTGAATCCAAAAATTATATTGGTGTTTGTCTGCTAGGTCCAGTTTTAGCGCTATTCGCATGCAAACATGAAAAAAATTGCAAAAATAATATTATTTTTCCCGTGAACAGAGACAAAACGGTTGGGTATACAAACAGATAATCTGAGTTAAAATGTGTGTCTTGTCCAAGTATATATATGCTGTGAAAATTTCTTAAAATAGGACAAACACTAAAAAAGATAGTGATTTTTCATTTACTTTTTGCATTTTTTTAGTTTTCATGTGAATGGCGGCAAAACTGGACCTTGTAGACAAATACCAATATAATTTTTGAATTCAGCGCAGAAAACTACATAAGAAAGAAGTCTTATATACAGGTAAAGAAAAATTTGGTTCCACAGTATAATAATAATAATAATAATAATAATAATAATAATAATAATAATAATAATAATAATAATAATAATAATAATAATAATAATAATATGTGCAGAATATTCTGAGCATTATAAGCAGGTTCATGAAGCTTGTTCAGTAGTTGCAGTGGACTAAGTGATGAATCTCCATGATTGGTAACGTGAATTGACTTCAAATGAAACAACTCTTCCTTAATATCATCGGAAATATCAGTCCTATATTTTTCAGCCAATTTTTGTGCACTGTGCTGTAGATTTCTTTCCCCCAAACTCGTATACTTGCATGTCACTTCAAACAACTCATTTCAAACTCTCTGCAGCTTCATAAACCCTACTCAAATTTGATAATTTGATATGAAAGAGTCCACAAGTGGGTAAAACACTGTTCTTCTGAACTGATCCTCGGGTGAAATCACTTTTCACTCTTAAGTTGTTCCATCTGGAAACCTTAGCCTCCTGCTGCGCCTGATTTCTGCAAAAACAAAGGTCGAGTCAATTTTACAGTTTTCAGCCATAGATTTGGCGTCAAATAGCAAACTTTCCCAACTGTTTCTCATTTTCCTCAGCTCCTTAATGAGACTTCACATTTGCAACTTCAAAATCTAATGTGTTGTTCCACGCCTGTAGCACAGTGTTTACGTAGTTGATGCTGGAAAGAATTTTCAGCCATATTACTCCCAATATGACACATTCAAAACTATCCATATACTTTAAAACTCCGTCAATATCTGATCGGGTTTCTGGGGTCAAGTTAAAGTCAAGAAGAGCCAAAAGGGCTCTCTGGCATGTCTTTTGACAAAAGCTTTCAAGTCAATAAGAGCTGACCATTTGGTGTCTGATAAACTATACAGTGAGTATCCAGCACAATTTTCCAATAATTCCCACCTTTGTGGACTACCACTGAATATTGCATAAACCTTTTGCAGGATACCAAAGAAACTAATGACCTCTGGGCAACATTCACCAGCATGTACACCACAGAGGTTCAAACTGTGACAGGCACTTGGTGAGAGCAAGGACAGTGGATTTTGTTGCAAGATAAGTGTTTGCACACCTCTGTAGGCACCACTCATATTCTTAACTCTCTTGAAGTTGGGTTACGTCATATTATATATATATATATATATATATATATATATATATATATATATATATATATATATATATATATATATATATATATATATATATATATATATATATATATATATATATGAAAAATTCTGATTTAGATCCACTAGGCCTACCTTTTTAATTATGCGTGTATTTGTTTATTTTATTTTACTTTTTTTCATTGTTAGTATTGCAATTTCCGGGCCCCTTTACTTGACCCGGGCCCTGGGGCTGCAGCCGCACTGTCTCCTCTTCTCGTCAGCAATGGACTTCTATCAATTTGAAATTTTCACATCATATTTTGTATATTATTTGGGCAAGATACACATATTTTATTTATATTATCTGTTTGCATATCCAACCGTTTTGTCTCTGTTCTAGGGAAAAATTATATATTTTTAAAATTTTTTCCCATGTTTACATGTTAATAGTGTCAAAACTGGACCTGGCAGACAAAAACCAATACGATTTTTGAATTCTGCATGAAAAAACATGTAAGAAACAGGTATTCTTTGTCTTAGGACAAATTCTTTGTTGACCAGTGTAATCTATCATAACCTCGAGTATAAAATATGTATTTAATAAATCGTTCAAGGTTAACCAAAGTGGTCGCAGCCTTATGACGAATGTAATATATATATATATATATATATATATATATATATATATATATATATATATATATATATATATATATATATATATATATATATATATATATATATATATATATATTTTTATATATATAATTGTATATATATATATATATATAGATATATATATATATATATATATATATATATATATATATTGTTATATATATATATATATATATATATATATATATATATATATATATATATATATATATATATATATATTTATATTTATATATTATATTTTTATATATATATATATATATATATATATATATATATATATATATATATATATATATATATATATATAATTATTAAATGTACTAAATTGGTATATTAAATTTGGATGTAATAATGCATAGCTGAATTCTGTGTCTGCGTGGGAACGGAGTGTTGACATTTATATAAAATATTAAAATTATTGTATATAAAATTATTAAAATTATTTAATTTGTTAAATTAATAATTAAAAAATTATTTTGCTACGTTACGTAATAAAAAATATTGTGCTAAATAACAAAATAAAATATACTTTCGAAAATAACTCTAATTAATCTAATTAAAGTGCTCAGTAGACGGCGCTAGGGTCGCTATAGAGCATTTAGTTTAGTTCAGCGATTCCCAACCTGGGGTACGCGTACCCTTGAGGGTATTCGATAGACTGGTTCAGGGTACGTGAAAATAATATTGGTAATGGCGGAAAACACCAAAAAATAAAGGAATAAACCCACCCACCATTCTTCATATAGCGGGATTAAGCATGTGTCTTCCCCTCACTATTTATTAAGAGCTACGTTAGAAGACTTGTATATCAAGATGAATTATAATTATTATGAACTTTATGTAGTTGCAAATTATTTTAATAGTTTTTATTTGCTTTGATGTTAGACTATTATAAAAATTGAAATAAATTGTAAAATCAAAAATAAAAGCCTATAAATGTCAGTAATTTAAGTCTTTGATTATTTAGCTAACCCTAAGATCGTTACTATGTGACAAAAATAAACTTTTTGCATGAAGGGATGAGTGGATGGGGGTACTAATGCATGATAAGCCTAATCAAGGGGTACGAAAGGAAAAAGGTTGGGGTGCGCTGCTTTATTTGAATCCATTTTTTTCATATAGACTTCTATATAGCAGAATCCTGTGTCTGATGGGGAACGGAGACCCCCTTACCCCCTCACCCGTCGGTGCTGATTTTAATATTTAAGTAATTATAAATTTAAAAGTATAAAAACAAATACGCTTTCATATTTTGTTTCAATCTCATCTCGCTTGCCAATCAAGCGTTCTCCTCTTCTTCTTCTTTTATTTGTATAGGGAATTGTTAATGAAAACTACCCCAATAAGGGAAAAAGCTAAGTAGTAGTGGAGGAATGTTTCTTCTTTATCAATATTTTATTTTCTACTTTATTACAAGTATATAATTATGTTAGAGACAGTAATAAAATACCAGAGCTTATCAAGATTTCCTTTCCTATCCCTTCAGCATTTACATTAAATTTGAATTACAAAAAAAAAGAAAAAAGAAAAAACATCTCAAAAAAATGCTCTTAACACCCAATCACATCCACCAACTCCAAATAAAGCTGAATATGCACTTTTACTTTTTCATTTATCCTATTATTATTATTATTATTATTATTATTATTATTATTATTATTATTATTATTATTATTATTATTATTATTATTATTATTATTATTTTGTTTAACGAATTGCCTGAAGGTCCAACGAGCGCGCTCCCGCAGGCTCAATATTGGCTCGCGAACGCATAAATATACTCGCATTGAATTCTAGTTGTGACGTTATTCTATAACGTAATGCAATGAGTCCCGTTTCTACACTTCGACCGTCATATTTTCCTTTAAACTATGACTTTAATAATTTGTATACTCCATTTTCTTTTCAAACAGGCACATTTGTATTTTAAATTCCTTTTCATATAACCCGTTTTCTAAGCTTTGATCATTAACTATATTTTTTTGGACACATCATTTTCTTTTAACCGGTAACAATTATATTTTAATTATTTTCTTATATTTCGTTTTCTTTTGCTTTGATAAATAGATAATTTTTATTTTAACCTGAAACTATTATATCTCATTTCTTTTCATATGTAATTTAGGTATAACTCGTTTTCATTTTGCAAACGGAAACTAATATATTTTAATATATTTTCTTTTAAACTAACATTTATATTTAATTATACTTTTAAACTAACATTTATATTTTCTCTTCATTCTCAAAAGTAAAAATAAAAATATTATTTTAATGTTAATTTTTTTTATTGGCCCTAAAGCATTAAAGCAGTAGCGCAATCAACCCACCCTACCCCTCCCACCCAGTCCTGTTTTACTGCTTTGAACCTTCATTTTTGTATCATAAACTCGCTGACGAGATAAAAAATAACTTCTTTGTAGAACAATATAGTAAAGAGGGAAATAAAAATAAATTTTTCTTTCAAAGCATTTATAACATGAGCACTAGCTACATAATCATTGACATATAAATTTTTAGCATCAAACATATTTATAAGCTTATTAAAAGAAATATTGCTAAAAAAAAGTACGATGAAATAAATACAGTATATATTACATAAATTAGAACTACTAGGTTGTATAAAGGAAAATATAGTCTTTACATAATGAATATTAATATATTTTAAAAAGGATGTCACATAATGGTTACTAAACATGAAATCTAAATGTAATAAGTCAAGAAAATATACAACATTATTTTTATTTTTATAAACGGCTATCCAGTGACCACCATCCGTTACAGTCCGTAGGGAAGTGTTGAAGATGTTTCCAGAATCTGTTGCCAATTTCACAGACTGGTTCATCCCATGCGAATCCTCCTAAAATCTTCTTTCGTTTCTAAATACATTTAATATTTATTCTTCATCCATCTTTAATAATTCAAGAATATATTTCCTACTCTATCAATCTCGATGAGTTGAGGATGTTCCATATACACCAAGACTGAGATAGGGGATTTCAAACTTTCACAAAAAGTGAATCAGTCCTAATGTGCCTTTTCTTAATAAGTTGAGATGATATGCCTTACAGGCCGACAGATTAGCCGTGAGGTCGTATGCATACAAATTAATGTTTTCAGCGTATGATTCGAGATCAAGTCCTGTCACATTATCGTTGCATGATACAGTGTTAGCTATTAAATCATAAAAAAGGTCTTGAAAATAGAGTGTGTGATCCATTATGCAACAACTCATAATTTCGTCCATACGGTTGACCGTTCCCGTGTAAACAGATACCTCTAAGCCTGAAATGGGTAAATGTAAAGGGTAACTTTTTATAATTTCAAGAATAAGCTTCATGTTCTACAATTACGATTATTATTTTCTGAGGCAAACAACTATTAACAATATTCGGAATATTAATACTCGATAATCCTTGAGGAAAGTTAGGAACCTTTGTTTCAATTCTTTTTATAGGATATTTAGATGAAGTGGATAATAGAGATTTCTCGATTTCCATATGCTTCTGGGGTAGCAATTTCACTTTTAGAACATAAAGATAGGCATGTAATATAACTTGAATACAGGTTTATGAGGACTGGTTGTAGCGCTAGATGCTGTTAATATCTTAATAGCAAATTGGGGAGTAACTCGCATTAAACGAATACGGTTGTAAATCGATTGTAGAATAAGTCTCTCATGAGAGATATAAAATCATTAATACGCCCTTAAAATTTATACACATTGTTTTCAGGTTTAGGTGGTCTCGAGGCATGTTTATCTTTGTTTTTGAAACTATAAAAGCCACACGATTGCAGATGTGACTTATTTGCATCATCCGAACAATTTAGCAAATCTTAACATGTATGTCTCATTGTTATATCCTTCTTATTTTATCTTAATTGTTTATAGTAGGATGACCAAATGTATGTTGAAATGACAATGTTTTTTTATTCACACAGTGAAATCCTATAGCAATCTATGCAGAATAATATAGGGGCGAGGGTTATAATCCCACAGGCGGCCTAAGAGTGATGTGTAAGTGACATGAAATGTAAAGCTGCTTGAACTCACCTTTACCATAAACATACATGCGTAAGAGGAAAATCAAGAATTTGAGATCATATAGAGATAAGGTTTAGTTTAATACTTACTGTATTATTAATTTATTACTTATCTCATGGGATTTTATTAGTGGGATTTTAGTTAAGAAAACCTATCTGACTAATAAATTATAATAATTAAATGGTGATATTATATATTATATCCCTATTAATTGATTATCGCCTTATTTATTTAAGTTGCATATTGATCTCCTTATTATCTTGAAATTTATTTATTATTTATATTATGATTCAATCACTACTATCCGATTATATACATTATTGATTCATTATTATATAATCATTTGTTGTTTTTATTAATGATGATTATTATTTATTTTATTATTATTATTATTATTATTATCTATTATTATTATATTATTATTATTTATTATTATTTATTGGTATTCTGTAAATGAAGGATAGAAATCATTTTGTTTAAACATTTATTTCTTGAAAATGAAACATTTGTTGAAGAAATTTTATGTACTTTGAAAATACAAATTTTGATACACTCTGTTACCGGTTTAAAAAGTATTTCACTTTGTGTGGATAGTTTTTTATTAAAAATTTTTTCCTTTGAATTCATTATGTCTTTCCATAAATGAGGAACACAAACTTGTCTCAATACTCTATTACTGGCCTCAACTGACGGAAACGGATTAGAAACTTAACATGTGTATAAACTGTTAATTTGCAATAAATAAAAAGCTTTTATGCCACTTGAAAAATTTTCGCAAAATAAGAACTTTTTTTAAATATCTGAAGCAGAGAATGTGTTCTAGTTTGAAATTTAAGTAAATAAAAAGTAATTTCAGGTTAAAGTAGAAGAAATTTAATTCTGGATAGAATATGCTGTACTGGCTCTTAATATAATGATCTATGCATTACGCTGATTATTCCAAAACTATAATGCTACGTCACCAAGCTATGATATCTGGTGATAATAAGCGATATCTTCTCTTTCCTGGCCTGAGGACTGGTCGGATTATTTCGTCATTTCTCCTGTATACAATTTTGGCTCTTACCAAATCTTAAACCTTTGAGAATAATGCATACACCACAACAAAATATTGCAAAAAAAACTTTTTCATTTTTGATCTGCACAATATTCATGAAATAACTTTCATTAACCAGGTTTAAAATTTTAATCAGTACAGAACTTAGGGAATTCCTAAGCTTTTCAAATGAGTGCACATTGGATTTTGCTAATCATATAAATTGACCTAAAGACCTACGCTATTTCCAATTTCTCAAAAAGTAAATTTTTCAAAAAAAAGAGTCAATATAGTGGGCATCAGGTCGGAGGGTGACTCTTGACTCAAGGTACCCCAAACAACCCTGTTGCTGTTCTACTCACACAGAACATGCACTTTGGGAATTCTTCTTTTTATTTCCCTGTTAGAATTTTCAAGGCCCTGGCTAATAGATAGGTAATAGGGGCCACAAACCATACTAAATAATAGAGTGGGTAATTCTAATAATTAAAAGTTTGTGTTTAAAAGTTTTGTTGTTCCATCTACAGAAGAAACAATTTGATAAACACCTATAATTAATCAAAAATTTTTCACCGAATATTACTACAACATGAGACATAATTAAATAATACTCTGTTACATGAGGGATTATTCAATACTGCAAAGAATTTCAAAAATTCCTCTACCAATTGTGATTGCTCTCAAAAAGCATTTAAAGGCTTTTTATCTACTTTTCTAGTATTTAGAACGGAAGACATGACTGTTTTCCTTTTTTATCGATTCCCTAGCCTTAAACCAAAATTACCTGTTGGTGCAAGAAACTGTACGTCTACTCTCTTTTATCTGAATGCAAGGAGCGTGTGTGGCTTGATTAATTATTGCCTGCAAGCACTGATAAAATTTAGATTCGCAAATAAACACATTGCACATGTTTCTCTCCAATAGCTCCGCATTGAAAGGAATAATCTCATATTCTGTATCGGGACTAGTTATACATACAAATCGGTGTTTCGTGTAGAGCCTCATCTAACTCTTACGTATTCACAGACTGTCGGTAATGTGTGGGAGAATTGAGGTCTTTTGGTCTCTAGGATGAACTGTTCTCGGTTCAGTTTATCTTTTAATAAGGTGGGAATCTCCACTTGGTGTCAGTTATAGACTTTTAAACGCGATATGAGTAGATGTCAAATACATTTACGGGCCATGACTTATCAAAGTCTAACATGATCCACAGATTTCCTAACGGAGTGCGTTACCGTGTACGTTATTCTTGATTTTAAGTATGGGCCCACTATTCATCGTCTACTAAGTATCAGTCTGTTGCCAGATGTTAGGTTGCACCAGAGTTAAGAAGGATATCCGCAAATTCATCCGCATTCAGGTATATGGAACATATTTGAGGTAAGCAGATTCACATC
>JABUQX010133607.1:2500-32500 GCA_015478945.1 Trachelipus rathkii
GCGTCAGTCTGAGTTATTCATAGTATATTCATTCTCCAGATGTTTATTTATCGGATTCTACGATATTTATCCGATATATCACGTACTTATTGTATTATTATTATTCGAGTCACTTTACTTCATTAGTGATGATATCGTGGTGTGTGGCACATTTATTAGGAGATCATCTTATTAAATAAGGGGGATATTGTAATACTCCCTCATATTATATAAATAAATCAATATTATAATATGTTATGTATTATTAGTATTAGAATTATATAGTAATTGTAACTATTTGATTGAGAATTGAAGTGTTTATGAAGTATAATTATTGATGTATTATTAGAGTGAATATTGATTTATCTCTGAAATTCTTGTAAAGTAGATTTTATAGAGTTTATAGCTATATGCTTCTCATCATTGTCTGAGATCATTCCCGTATGATAGCATTGATCTGGATTGCGTGATGTGTATTAAATTAAATATAAAATATATATTTGTAATAATATTAATATACTTATTATCTAATATTCATTTCTATACTGTGTCTTTCTTTCTTATTCATACTGTTACTCATCTGACTATCACTCTGTACTTACCGAATCATAATTTGGTGGGTTTCTCTCAGCTTACTTCTTCGTCTGTAGTGCTCTTCGCATCAAGGAGATCTCTCTCAAATAATGGGGGTCTCGAATCTCTCACCTCTCCTTCTCTCCCATAAAATAATAACAAAATTATATGTGCTTTCACTAATTGGTCGCTGACATTTTGGTGAGTAGGTATCTGTTCTCTAAAACGATCTCTCAGATAGGAACTTTTCGATCTCGAGCCTGAGATATATTGATACCATGGCATTGTTTCGTTTCTCTTGAGTTCGATGTTGCCTGAGCGTGACTACCGTCGCCTTAGGGCACTTCGAGAGAGAGGAGATATAAAATATATATCTTAAAATAATACTATGGTTGTATAAATAGGCAGGTGCTATCTCAGTTGTCTTTTATATATGCTTATATATTTGCCTTATGCCTGAATACGAATGGGGGTTTATGATTTGATTAGGTGGCTCCCTTCGTAACTTATTATAGGGAGGATCTGAACTCTCAAAATAAAACAACTTAATTAGTATTGTAGAAGTAAATAGGAAATTTGGAGAGTGTTTAGAAGATATTTTGTTAGAAAGGGTTGAAACTCTGTAAGAGCTTGTTATGTTAGTCACTCAATGCTCCTGTGTGAGGCTCTCGAGATTGCGGTCGCCGGTGTTGATTAATTATTAAAAATAATTTTGTATATATTTATTTTTCACCCAATTTTACGGGAAACTTTTTTTTCACTTATATGTCCAGAGATTGACCATTCTTGCCTGGCATACGAAAATTGAGTGGGCCTTATATTGATATTGCTGGTGGAGAGGGGGCATCAGGATGGGCTTGGTCATTAATGGTGTGGACCTGGACACACCTCCGCGCTACAAGAGGAAAAAAACCAATTAGTGTTCATAATGTTAAGGCTGCAAATTTGGTGAGATGCGTGTTATGGCGAGGAGTTGGGTTGATGTTGCTTAGATTTTACTACTCTTGGTTGTGCATCTGAGGAGTTTTTGTTCGCGGCACCGGATCGGACACTGGAGAACATGAGATAAGGACGTGAAAGATAACCAAAAAAAAAAAGTATTTATTTGTTCCTTTGTTATGTTGGTTTTTCCTATCCTGATGTTTGATATATGCTGATCATCATTTGATATTTAAGCTAAATTCCACCAATTCATTTTAATTTAAATTTTCAAAGGGACATGAACTAAAATTTGTGGCACTTTGAAGGGTTATAATATTAGTGAAGGGCATACAGGAGACCCATAAAAGAGGGGGCGATGAAACCCTAAAAAAAAAAATTAAAGTGTTCGTAGAAGAATGAAATACCCTTTTTTTAGATTATTACGCATTTGTAGAATACCGCACGCTAATTTATATTGGGAGGTCTTGCAAAAGAACAAAGACTAAAAATATTATTATTTATACTAACTTGGCACATCATACTGGTAGCAAATACTATATATGAGGATAAAGGACGACTCTCGTTGAATTAATTTTCATAGGTCTCTTTTGAGTAGGTTATGTATATAAAATAATTGAGGGGGGTCACCCTGAAGGTAGGTAGTGCGCATTATTGGCTGTTATTTTACCCACGCGTTTAAGGCGCTTCTTCGGCTTTCTCGCAAACCCGAGATATAGACGTATAGCATAAACGTGCTAATCATCTCGAACAGGGTGTTTTTCGATTGCGATGTAGAGATAGAGCAGCGCCGCGCGTGCGCATACTACATACACATTATTATTATGTCCATATAACGTCGACATGATCTCGATTTCTCGACAGGAAATCGAATCTGTAGTCGAAATCAACGAATCTCCTTACAGGGATCGTTTTTTTACGCACTTTGACTTCACCATTTCCCCTTTCTCTCTTCTCATCTCTCTCTCTCATCTCTTCAATCCTCCTCTTCCTCCTCTCCTTCTTCTTCTTCTCTTCTCCGTCTCCATTCTCTTCTTCGGTCTCTCAATCCGATTATCTCTCCCGATCTCCTCGCACTTCTCACGACTCTCCGAACTTCGATACGACTCTCTCTCTCCGAACCGGGTCTGACTTCCGGCTCCGCCAGGCGTGGCGGCCGCGGTTGGGTTGGTTACTAGACCTCCGGCTCCGGCTCGAAGAATGATCCCGAAGGGGGACACTTCTGCAGCATTTGTTTTTTTAATATCCTTTGCGCCTGCTTTCATGCGACTCCTCGAGTCCGCACTGCATCTGTCGTCGCCCCGGTCCGCACCCCCTGCACCCCCCGGGACCGCACCCTCGCATAGTTGTTTTGCACTATATTCACATAGTAAGTTAGAGTTATCGTATCGTGATAAAATTTGGAGTGTGTGTCTATCCCAAGAATGATGTAGGGCGCTACAGCGCTCACGTCAAATTGTGATGATTGTATTTTCAATTCCACTAGGTATGTGATTTACTCTAATTCCCATAAGAGTGGGGACACTCTACTTTATTCTAATTATATTTATTATATAATTAAGATTTGTTCGTTAATTAAAGTTACGACATTATATTTGGTAGTAGAGGATTATTAGATTAGTTGAGTTATTATTTAATCCACCCTTTCCATTATCATTATTAATAGTGATATAGGTATTAAGGTTTTAGTAATAGGTGGTGTAGATTTATCTTGAGGAAGTTTAGAGCATACCTTGGTATCTCTTAGTGTGCTGGAGACTACTAGCGAGTGCCTATGATGATTATAATTAGTATTGGTTTATTATAACTATTCGTATACACAATATTGGCAGTCGTGGGTTATTATAGTTTTCATTATTGATTGATTGTAGATTTCGAATAATTTGAGTTTCAGAACCATATCAATGAAAAGAAAATTAAATTCCTCATTAAATAATATAAATTATATAATAATTATAATATTATTATTATAAAATATATTTCTATTATTTCTTTTTTGTTTATATTACTTATATTATTATTATTAATTATACTAATATATAAAATTTTCAAAACTGGAAATAGCGTTTTTTATCATATGGGTTAATCCTCTAAAGCAGTAAAAGAATAACGAGCTTTTGAAATTTTCGTGGGTGATTGCAAACAAAGCCCAAAATTAAACAGTAGTAATTTACCATTATTAATAAATAATAATAACTTAAGAAATGAATTATTTTATATTTTTATAATTTTTAAATATATTGACATCAAAGGCAATCGTACAAACAACCATACACGACCCATCCACACACACACTCACATCCCTGTCCAGTTGTGATGTATTGATCTATTGATATATTGATCTATATGATCTATTGATCTATTGATTAAGGTCAATTTTTATTTACTAAAATTGTCAATGTTTTACATACCTAAATCAGTAAATGCAGTTATATCAAGCCACCACAATTCCCCTCCTGCTCCACTACACAATTGTTGATCTAATGAACTCTATTGTCTATTGATCTATTGACTATTGATCTTCTATTGATTAAGGTCCAATTTTTTTTACTAAAAATTGTCATGTTTTACATACACTACAGCAGTATCAGTAAATCAAGCCACCCACCTACCCTCCTGTCATGTGTGATCTATTGATTCTACTTGATCTATGATGTATTGATTATTGATTATAGCATATAAGAGTCAAAATCTTTTTAACTAAAATTGTCATGTTTTTACATACCCTATCAGTACAATCAGTAAATCAAGCCAACCAAACCTACCTCTGTCCATTTGTGAATCTATTGACCATCACAATATGATCTATCTATCAATGATATAAGGTCAACCATCCTATCATTACATACCTAAAATTCAGGTAAACGTTACTATACTCATCAAATACCCCTAAAATCAGTAAAATCACTATCAAGCCAAACCAACGCTACCTCTGTCCATCTGTGATCTATTGATCTATTGATACAACCTACTCAATTGATCTATTTGATTATGATTAAAAACATTCACTATTTAACTACAAATCTAGTCCACTAGTATCATTACATACCCTAAAGCAGTAAATAGACTAAATCAAGCACTATCCAACCTCCCTTCCTGACCATCTGTGATCTACACTATGACACACACTCACTCATCTAGCAATCTCTTGATAAAAACACTATTCTAGATCTATTGATCTATTGATACATCAAAGGACTTCAAATTTTACTTCTCACTCAACACAAATATGTCACACATCACTTACGTCTCATTATCATGATGAATCATGCACCAAAAGGCAAATCTGGCCTAGCTATTCTAAATCTACTAAAAATGAAAATAAATTGAAGATTAAGAATAAAAAAAATTAAAAAAATATCTAAAAATATAAAAATATATGAGAAAAAGAAGTAATAATCATAATAGTAAATCAAAAACTAACACATAAAATCGTCACAATAACTAATATAATCAACCTCCTGTCTCATAGAGTAATTGTGGATCGTATAGAGATCCTATTGATCCCCTATTGATTAAAGGTCAAAATATTTTTTTAATCTAAAATTGTTAAATCGGGTGTCCTTAACAACAATTTTGACCGCTGAGTAAAAAGCAGTAAATGCATCCAATAAATCATTAGACACTATCCATTAACCTGGGACCTCAGCTGAACCATATGGGAGATTCTGTTGACATTACTATTGATCTATTAGTAACATACATATTGACTTATAAAGTCATTTAGGTTAATCGAGTTTATTTATCTATTTGACAAAACTATAAAGCAAATAAAATCAAGTTCTTTTGAGGGAAGAATTAACAATCACTTCCGCCAAAACTTGGGCGATAAACAAAGATAATCTTTATCACAACACGTATATCTTTCAATTTAGTTCTTCATGTCTAACGCTGATTGGTAAAATTGGCGGTAACACTGAACTAATTGTAAAAATGTAGGACCATCTATGACAATATACCCTTATCATCCATACTTGGTTATTAACCTTAAACACGAATAAATTGTCTAACAGTTAACAAAGGTTTTTATCACTCACTTAACATTATCAATAATAGTCCTTAATTCTTACCTATTCGTGTTTCTGGTCTACCTGTTATAGCTTCGGTACAAAAACTTTTTACTAATTCACTCTCTTCTAGGCTATAACGTTATGTTATAATTATTTTAACACTTCAAAATAATAATAATTTAACTAAAATTTTATCCAGCAACTATTAGTTCACTGGTTATAACTTTGTATGTTTTTAAGGGTTTTCTTTATAACAATAGATTCTCTCCTTTCTCTGGTTAAAATTTAGCAGATTTTCCACCATGTAAATTGATTATAACATGATGTAGGAATTAACTATTGAATATAGATAAAGTAAATAAATGAACGACAAACTATCCACCTCATTTTAACCACGAATAAAACTGTTAACATTAACAAAATTTCCTCTGTCACTCTACCTCTATAGTCAACTCTAGCTAAAGTAACTTAAGCATGGTTTGAGCAACATTTAACGTTTAACCCTATTATATCTTCACTTTTCTTTTGACGGCATATTCTTCTCAAAATTAATTTTACGAGTTAATTTACACTAACACACTAATAATTTATCAAAATTTTTGGTACATTTAAACTTAGTCCGATTATCATACTGATCCTATATGCTAACAAACAATGTTTTCACATTAATAAAGCTAACATGCCATTACCAGAAATACATTTTTCTTGTTTAGGTAAATAATTTTTTTTTTTGTTTTTTTTATATTTTTATATTTTTTATTTCTTATTTTTGTATATTATGCATAACCTAACAAAACTTACACACAAATAACTGTTAACATTAACAAAGTTCCAGACTATAATTCAATGGTTAAGTAACTTTCACACATATTACTCGTTTTATCGGGACAAATTATTCAGTGTAATACCTATCATCACTATATTATCTTATTATTTTAAACTCTATCGGCTATAATCATTATTTTTAAATCGTTATAATATTTATCTCATCACATTGAGAGGAAGTTGAGTCTAAAATTGTGTCATAACCATTAGGCACTAACCCTCATGATAATAATCAAATAAAGTGTAGGTAGGACTGAATATGAGTTTAAGGGAGTTTTTTTACGTCTAATATCTCTATTTTTAGCAACTACTCCGCTTCCTTTCGACTATGGGAGAAATACTTTAACTCTATGGATAGGGCCAAGTGATATAATATGATTTTATGCTTTAACATCTACATAACGGTCGATTTTGTCAATTTATCTCTCATTTCAATTTATACTTTTGATCGATTCTCTGCTAAGAGCACTATACAATAGAGAAAAATTCGTACGCAATGTATTTCGCCAATATATACGTTTAACGATTTAAATATAAATTGAAACTTTATCATGGGGAATAACGAACTCTCGTGCAGATAATCATACTAAAACAGCGTAGTAGATGCGGGAGGTGTCATCGTATCAACTTGAGAAACACTATCTACTGAAGAAATAGTATATAAAACATCCTTAACAATTGGTAATGATGATTCTTCTTTCAACCATAAATTAGTAAAGAAAGTAATACAAGTAATATGACTGATACGAATGAGCCATAATCAGTTCAAATTAGGAGTATTAATATTCATCAGTTCGACATACAACAACAAACAACGAACAATAACATAGTTAATAAAGATAAGTTTCATATTAGATTACTTCTATAATACACCGAATTTAATGCTAACGTAATCATTGTTTATCACAGTATATAAAGCTAACACCAGCATTACCAGAATGAAAATAATGCACACGACGAACTAACACACTTTAAGCCGAATATATACTGTTTAAACATTTAAACAAAGTTACATACACTTAACACCTGTAAAGTAAAGAACATTTGCATACAAAACTGTACCTATATCATCTAACTTATTAACCCAAACATATCTCTAACATATTAAGTTAATTATTAACTCATTGACACATAGTATAATATTTAACTAAGATTTATTATATAAATATATTCATGTTAATCTGATACAGGCAAGCGAAGGAGTAATGCTAACGTAACAAAGGTTTCCACATTAATAAGCTAACATAACATAGAAACTCCTTGAATAATTGTATTATCTATGATGTCACAGGACTTTGGGATAGCTAACCTAACACCGTGCCTGATGATGGAGCGATTATGGGAAGCCACTACATTAACAAACTGTGGGTGCCACATAAACAGCAATAAAGGTACCATAACACATCCGTGCAAACGTAAGACCTAGATTCCACACTTTAAATTTAAAGCATATTCTCTAACATATATCAAGGTAGACTAATTTTAACTTAACATCGGATATTATAAAACAAAAGTTTAAGTCAATAACTGTCTAATCATCATACTGACTTTAAAATGAATATTAATGCTGACAGATAAAATTGATTTTTTACTCAATCAACTTCGTACATTTTACACATATTAATAAAAATATACATACATACACACATAGATACATACAAAAAAAAAAATAAACACAAAATTAAAATCCTTGAGAAGTAAAATATTGAACATACACATAACATACAGATATCTATAACTCGGACAGTTATAACAAAATATAATAAATAAACAAATATACTTTATCCAAACATAAACATAAAAATAAGTTCTTGTGAGTCAACTTTATACTTATTCACAACGTAAAATTACACGCTTATAAAATTTACTGATTATTTTTTTTAAAACGCAGTAACTTTATCAGGTAAATTGGAGGTAAATCATAAAGACCCTCATCCGTCGAAAGTCCACCGCTAGGGACACTTATAGCTGAACATCTCACTGTTTGAAATACTTAATTTGACTAGGATTGATTTACGACATAGCTCTATATTTCTAATAGTATCATTTTTGTGTAGAGCATACACTCAGAAATTAATTGTTGCCTATTTTAATTAATATATAATACTAACCTACGAGAGGTCCTCAAGGGATCTGCATATACAACATTCAACAATCTTTTAGTCTTTATGGTCACTTCTTATTAGTAAAAGACTAACAAAGTAGATAAAATAACTACGATGACTCTTTCATTGTTTTATACATGTTTCAAGGACATTTATGCATGGATTAACGCTAAATACCATTCCTCGCTGTTTATGAATTATATTTTCAGACTAACTCTTCTTGAAGCAACAATATACACTTATATGCACTCATTGGTATAAAAGTAGCTTTCAAGGTATATTAATCAACTTACAAAATAACATACAGAATATTTTGGGATATACATATATATGTTCTTTACAATATTATATGACGCGCTAAAAATGGTTTAATTTGCATTTGTGAATATTTAATCTTATCACAATTATATTCCTCGTGAACTTCTAAGTCGACCGATCTATTCTGTCAAGAATAGACGCTATAAGCATCACATTGAACTATGATTGACACTATCCGGGGTTGGTCGACATCGGAGTGCTACAAGTCGCGTATGTCGAGTATTATTCCATACATATATTTTCGTGATCACTTTTAATTGAATATAAACGTGACATTAGCAAAACTAGTGAGCTAAAAAACCTAACAATTAATTACAAACAAAAACTTAAACTGACATATGGAATCACTGATTTTCTAACTAAACATCAAATTTAGTTACAGTTTATTAACCATCAAAGTAATTTATCTTACATCAAAACTCATCATTTTCTCTAACAAATCAGTGTTATTTCATACATTTCATAGTAATTTTAATTTTTATACACATGATGATTATTAATCTTAATATTTACAATACTCAGTGCTTTTTCATTAATTAAATCACCAAGAGTATCTAAAGCAAAACATTACCTTCTTACGAGAGAAAACCCAGGGGGATGCGACCCTTGAAGGGTGTGATCCTGCGAAGGGGGAGATCATTAAACCGAAGGGGTGTTAAGCAGGGCTTTACCCTATCCGAAGGAGATGAGGTTTAAATGCCATCAGCACTTCGGATGGGGTAAATAGCACCGCTTTACCCCTTGGGTGAATCCGCCCCTCTGGACAGGATTCACATCCACTTTCAGGGGCGCTTATTTCCTAGTGGATTTATATTTCTCTCGGAGGTAATTCGTGTTTGCTCTCTATGTATACTCTTTTGTGTGGGGTTAATGAAACGGTTATATTCGTGAAAGTTAGATACGTTATGTTATATATTACTATGACAATGTGGAAATAACGCTGATTTGTTAGAGAAATGAATAATTTTGTAGGTGAGGGTTTACTGTATATATATTGAATTTCAATGAGGACATGTGTCTTACGCAAGGGGTTAGTTAGCCTAGAGTTAACGTTTATTGTATCGAATGGAAATGTTATAAGTGTTTCGCCTATGGATGTTTTTGCTAATGTCTTTCTTACCGTTTTATATTTTCATAAGGTCTAAAGTATAGAATGTTAAATAACTACACTGTTAACGAAGGTGACACTGATATAGACATAGTATTGAATTTATTGTGTAATGTATCAGTATGCATTCAGATTTCGCGTTGGCATCATATTGATAGCATTTGGTCAGCTTTGTAAGGGATTTTGTTAGATAATCAGTGCTTTACTTTGGTATGATAGCATCTAATTTTATCGCTCGAACATATCAGATGTTTATTGTTGCTTCTTGTTCTAGAGTACTTACGTTGAGCTAGGAAGGGTGTGCAGGATGTTGGCTGCATATATACTCATACGCTGAGGTAATGTTTAGGTTGTGGCATTTGTACATTAGTTGGAAAAACGCGTGAAAGGGTGGGGTTGAGAGTTATTCGGGGTTTCTCTGACGTAGGTGCTGGGGAGGAAACAGCTGACGGTTCTTTAGATTTTGTTAATTAATGTGAAAGTTTAAAAAAATTAAGGGAAAACTGGTTGAGCAGACATAGTGACATTGATTGAGCTAATGTAATGAATGTGAATCTGGAGACTATAGGAATTCAGAGCTGGACTATATTTTAGTAAGCAAATTCCATGGTTTGATGCTATGTCTTGAATTTGATTAGGCAGCCTTTGTATGGAGCGCATAAGGACTGCTTTGTACTCTACTTTTGGATTACCAACGATTTTCTCAAATATCTCAACAAGGATAAAAGCTCTACAGGAGTTCATGAACAAAAAATTACCTTCAGTTTCAACTACTAGATGGAATTTTGTTTCACGTCTCATAAACACAGTGCACCAATATAGGGGTCATTTGATTGATTTTTTTAATTATGTTATTGGGCATCCCGTGAATGGGACGGTGATTCGACTTTAAAGGTTCGAGGATTTCTCAGTTTTTTATAAGGATTCAAGACAATTTTCCTTCTTGAGCTTTTCTCTAACATATTTGCCAATACCGACGCCCTGTATAATATTCTGCAAAGCAAATCTTATGATATAATATACTGCTGTAATAAATTTACTGAGGTTTTAGAACAGATCAAATAGGATAGGGACCATAGGTTTAGAGTTGCTTCAGAAAATCCCCTCAAAATAATTGGCAATCACAGTAAAAAAGTAAGACATGATCCTTGTGAGAATCAAGATAAAGACTTGTCTTCAGTTATATCACAAAACCAATGATAACATTATCTTTCAGATTATTACAAGATACAAGTCATTTTCCAAATTAGAATATTTCCAGCTTCTCTGCCATGAAAATTACGATAAATATAAAAATTCATTTCCGCATGGCTTGCTTTCTAAAACGAGGGACATGTATGGAGAGAAGTTTGATTATGTTCTCCTGAAAAACGAGCTTTCTATTCTTTATATAAGTAATGAATTTGCTAATAAACCAGTGTATGAACCTATTGAATTTATGGTTGAAAATGATCTCCAAAAGGGATTCAGTGAAGTATTTAAGTTAAGAGAATTAGTTCTAACAATACAGAGCAACACGGCTTCAGTGGAACGTTCATTTTCTGTTCTTCGAAGAATACACACCTGCTATCGTACCACTCAGTTACAAGAACGAATGTCAAGCCTAAGTTTATTGTCGATAGAGAAAAAATATTCTCGTCGAATTTAAACGTCGATCAAATTTCTAAGAGCTAGTCATTAAACAGTTTCTTACAAAGAACAGGCGGATTGAATTAATTTATAAATGATTGGTGAGTTTCATATATATATATATATATATATATATATAATAGATTATATATTATATATAATATAATTAATTATATTTATAATATATTTAATATATATTAATAGATTACTCTATTTCATTTCAAGCATAAGCACCTCTTCTTGAAAACTTATGCCTACGCCACTGATGATATATATATATATATATATATATATATAATATATATATATATATATATATATAAATATAATATTATTATATATATATATATATATATATATTGTAAATATATAATATATATATATTATATATATAATTATATATTAATATATATATATATATAATATTTAGAAATATCTAGATCATACCTAATGTATCTGTTATATATATATATATATATTTAATAATAATAATAATAATAATAATAATAATAATAATAATAATAATAATAATAATAATAATATATAATAATAATAATAATATAATAATTCAATAATAATAATAATAATGATGGATACAACAATACATAATAATCAAATAATAATAATATAATAATAATAATAATAATAATAATAATAATAATAATAATAATAATAATAATAATAATAATAATAATAATAATAATAATAATAATAATAATAATAATAATAATAAATTGATTTAGGTAATTTAAATGTGTTCTGAATTTAAAAAATAGTACTTGTCTATCGTGATAGACCATGGCTGTGTTTCTTCTGTTTTATTTAGCATAATATTTACATACTAGAACAACAAAGAATTTAACAGTTATGCAGAAAATTAAATTTGTTTAACATCAATATGGAAATTTTAAACAAAAAATATGAAAATTTTTGAATTAACAAAGTTTGCTCCGTACCAAAGCAAGTGCCCGACATGTTTTCTTACATTTACTTTTGTTATTATATTTGTAATAATCTTAAATTTTATCCTATATAATTTCATATAATGAGACAAGTTAACGTAGTCTTTTAGTAATAGTAATAGTAATAGTAATAGTAATAGTAATAGTAATAGTAATAGTAATAGTAATCAACTATCATGTAAAACTAATGGGAAGGCGAGACATTTTCATTGATATATATATATATATATATATATATATATATATATATATATATATATATATATATATATATATATATATATATATATATATATATATATATATATATATATATTTTTATTTTTTATACTATATTATATATTATAATATAATAATAAATATATATATAATATTATTATATATAATATCATATAGTTATATATATATATATATATAATATATATATAGTATATATTTATATACATATTTAATATATATAATATATATTTCTATATATATATATATATATTATATATATAATAGTATATATATAATATATAATATATATATATATTTATTTTTTTATAAATTCCCGAGATTTAACGATTTATCAAACTAACATATTAAGTTAAACTTTAATACTCATATCATAATGAACTGGCAAAAATTTCTAAATCTTTTAAAAGATCTTTATACTTCGTAGGCGTTTTGTTTCCTAATAGCTTATCAACTACCTTCACAAACTAATCCAAGCTTTTGCCTCCAATTTAGATCTTTCATCAGTTTTCTTATTTCTAGATCATCAAATATACCGGTCTTATGCAATGATCACTAAGATCTGAAATGACTGAACATATAAACTATATAAAAAAAATCACCTTTAATTATTCGAAAATATTACAAACTGCTTCATGAGCCCATGTTTGATATACAGTGGTAGGAAGGTAATCTTTAAACCTATTAGCCATTTTTAAATCGTTTGCCTAAACTGCTTTCGTCTTCTTCATTTAAACTCTTTCTTAATATTGATATCACTATTCTTTTACCAATGATCAACTTTTATATGAATATTCATCAATAGCTAGAAAAAGATCTCTTGTGCATCCACTTTGTTGGGCAAGAAGAAAATTCACCTTTTTCAGGTCAATTCAAATTACACATTTATGAATTTCCTACTTTATCATCTCAAGATCTTTTCTTATATTATTTCAAATTATTTCATATGCATTAAGTGAAAAATTAGAACTAAAGCATATATTCAATAACATTGTGAAACAAGAAAAACATCACATATTTCTTTGAACCTTAGATAAATGGGTTCCACTAGTGGGACCTATATTGGATTGTATCTACATACCTCTTACAAGCAGTAGCAAGAGTTCACGACTTATATCGATCTGTAACTTCAACTTTAATAGGTCAAATATGGTTTCTTCATAACATCAGTAATGTTCATCTTATGTTTAAGTAACCTAAACTTATAACAATTATAACTAAAGAAAACTAGTTATATATGGTCAAAAGTTCTTCTTTATTATAACAGTTAACAAAATCATCCCTTGTTCCAAAATATCGCAACATTTCTCATTCCTATTTCAATAAAAACTTCTTTTAGGTCCAGGGTGAAGTGGATGTTTCTCTTATAACCTGAAGCTAGTAATTCTCACGAAATTTTGAAGCTAGTAATTTTGATGAAATCTTGAAGTTAGTAATTCTGATGAAATATTGAAGCTAGTAATTTTTTACTGAATGAAATTTTGAAATTAGTAATTCTGATGAAAGGCTGAAAATACTAGTAAATCATTTAATTAATGTTGACTAAATTTTTAAAGAAGAAGAAGAAGAAGAAGAAGAAGAAGAAGAAGAAGAAGAAGAAGAAGAAGAACAGAAGAAGAAGAAGAAGAAGAAGAAGAAGAAGAAGAAGAAGAAGAAGAAGAAGAAGAAGAAGAAGAAGAAGAAGAAGAAGAAGAAGAAGAAGAAGAAGAAGAAGAAGAAAAATGTTATTGAAAATCTTCATTGATAAGTAAATCAAGATAATTTCATATTTCATCTTCTGTGAGTGTTGGAAGTTGTGTGAAGATATGAACAGCAATTTCCTTAGTAAGAAACTAATGTGATTTTTGAATCTAGATTAAGATAATAGGTAAAGCGACAGAGTCGCATGGCACAGGACCTGGGTTCAATCGCTAGTCCGAATCGTAGGTAGAAATTCTAGAGTATTTCATTCCTAGGAAAAAGAGAGAAAGGAAAAAGAGAAAACGATCGTTGTTTATATTCTTAGTTAAGTAGGAAAGTCTAAGCAATGCATAACGGTAATAATTCATATCTGATACATTCTAAGGCTTCTATTGTTCAGTTCTAAAATTTTACTTATGATTTGTTAGAATAATAAAGAGTTCACAACTTATAATCGACTCTCCATGTTTGAACATTTAAAATAGTCCATGATGATGACTTCTAACTTCCCTCAAATTTAACTGTGCAATATTCCAGATATGACTTCAATCTCCATTTTGATTCTAAATCTCTCATATGACGACTCCACTCTCTCCACTCATCGATCTCCATATTTGACTTTAAAATATTCCATATATAACTTCGATCTCAATGTTTGACTTTAAAATATTCCAGATATGACTTCGATCTCCATGTTTGACATTAAAATATTCCAGATGACTTCGATCTTCATGTTTGACTTTAGAATATTCCAGATATGATCTTGATCTCCATGTTTGACTTTAAAATATTCCAGATACGACTTCGATATCCATGTTTGACTTTAAAATATTCCAGATATGACTTCAATCTCCATGTTTGACTTTAAAATATTCCAGATATGACCTCGATCTCCATGCTTGACTTTAAAATATTCCAGATATAACTTCGATCTCCATGCTTGACTTTAAAATATTCCAGATATAACTTCGATCTCCACATTTAGCGCGGAAATATTCCAGATATGGCTTCGATCTCCACGTTTGACTTTAAAATATTCCAAAATAATACTTCTTTACGAAATCATGTAATACACATTCTTAGTTGTAGTGTAGTATCGTAAATCGGTAATAAATATAGCTAAATACGAGAGGCTATATTTAAACAATTTCTCTGTATAAACACGATTATGAAACAGACAACGTTTCAAGTATCGCCAATGAATCCATTGTCACGAAACCAATCATGTGTCTGCGAAGAAGAATGAATTTTTTATACCGTATTTAAATGGACAGCTGCAATCCACTTAATTTTTAAGGCAACGCACTCTATGATGAACGATTTTGAAAGTCCACATTATACTCAGGTCAAATCTCTGCTACAGTAAACAAATCAGTGATTTATGAACAAATTTCTTTATTTTAAAGTTCTTTAACTGAGTCAACTGTTAATTAAGCTAAAAACAAGGAACCATGCCTTAATTGATCGTTCGATAAAAGTTAAAAAATCGTTATAATTTATTTGAGTGAGTTGCTATTAAAATTTCTTTTTTAATAATCATAAACAAAAGAGAAGATCTTATTTAATATCTATAATCACACCTACTGATTTTAATTTATTTTACAGCTATATAGTTTATAGTTAAGCTTTGCATTGAGTATATTTTATAAATTATTAAATTATTTATAATGCTTTTTATTTAATTAATTATTTAGATATTATTATACTAACTAAATAATATATTGAGCTAATTATTAATGTTTTGTTTTTAAGATTTATCTTTATGATATTGAATGTGAAATTATATATACATTTAATAAAATATATAAATTACATTACTACGTATAAATTATGGTCAATAATCTTATAAAAATTTATTATTTCATTATCTGAATTTATCTTATTAGTATATATTTAATTATTTGACATTATATATTTATTACTTATTCTTTATTCAGTATTACTCGTCCCAAACTTAAACCATAATAAGTATGTAAATTGTTAGTATAAGTTAGTAAAGTTAATAATAGTTTAAAGTTTAAAGTTAGTAAGTATAATAATAAAAAGTTAAGATTTAGAGATAGTCTCGAAACAGGGGTGAGAAGGTAGAAGGAATATAATTATATATATATTTACCATTTATATATTAATTATTATTATTAAATTATTAATTAATTATTATATAACTTTACTATGAATTTGATATTTCTTAAATAGAGTATATTATTTAATTATATAATTAATTTATTATTATTAATTAATTATATTATTAAATTATATATTATGATTTATTAATTAATTAATTTTTATTAATTATTTAATAATAAAACTATTTTTAATTTAATTATATAATATTAATAATTTTATCATTATATAAATTATAAGAATATTATAATAATAAATAATATATAAAATATTAAATATATAATTAATAATAATCATAATATATAATTCATAAAATTAAATTAAATATATTTAATATTATTAGTTCTCTTTTTTTAATAAATATCAATTCATTAATATGTTTAATATTGTAATATATTATTTAAATTAATAAAAGAAAATTGAAATTTATATATTTAATAATTATATTAATATAATAATTAATGTAAAATATATTAATAATTAATATATTTATATGTATTAATAAATAATATTATTATTAAATTTATAAATAACTTCATAATATATATAATAGATAAATTTATTATGAAATATTATAATATATATCTATTTTTATAATGAATAAATATATTTATTAAATAATAATATTCATTAAATTAAATTATATGAATTATTATAATATTTGTCATTATTTATTTTCTTATAATTATAATATGTAGTCCTCTATGTAAAAGCATGGGGAATATTTCTTTTAAATAAGATTTAGCCTCTCGAGATATAATCAGTAGTTGATCTCCTTTACAAGGTGTGCAAAATTGTTTTAATCTTTATCAATTAACGTAGACATTCAATATGAGAAGATGAATTGTATAAATAAACTCAATATTCTAGAACTTTATCGCTTGTGAATAATTTTCTTTTTCTTTTTCTTTTCTTTATCTCAGTCGTTCTTTCACATTTGGCTTCATCTATCGGTGTATTCTCTTTTCTGTCAGTGTCTTTTTCTTTCTTTTTCTTTTTCTCTTATTCTTTTTCTTTTTCTTTTTCTTTCCTTTTTCTTTTTCTTTTTCTTATATACTTTTTCTTTTTCTTTTTCACTTTCGTTTTCTTCTTCTTCTTCTTCTTCTTCTTCTTCTTCTTCTTCGTTCTTCTTCATCTTCTTTTTCTACAATTTTATCATTCATTATCAAACCATGGAATTTGTTTTTTCCCCTTCTAATGCTTCAACTTCTGCATTCTCTTTCTCTTCGTCTAAATTTCTTCTGCAACCTGCTTCTTTAATATTAGTATAATTGGAAAAACCATATTAGGATAATCAATGTAACGCTTCGATTTTTTAACATGTCCTTTATGTTCCAACTTTCTAAAGTATGAAAAAATATATATTGTACGATAATCAATAGATATAATTATTTTAATTTTAATAGAAATAAGTGATAATCGAAGATAAATAATTCTATAACATAAAAATTTAAATATTATATAAATTAAATTATTATTTAAATTTATTGCCTCATTTCCCTTTTCAGTCACAATTTTTCTTCAATAATTAATAATAATTATAATATAATTAATAATTATAATAATAATCAAAGATAATTAAATAATTTAATTTATTACTATATAAGTGAAATAATTGGTGAGATAAAGAAAGTAGAAAAGAAAGAAAATGGGAAATGAAGAAAGAAGAAGTAAAAGAAGAAGAAGAAAGTAAAGAAGAAGAATAGAAGAAGAAGAAATAAAGAATGGTATAATAATATATATATAAAGAAGAAGAGATAGATATAAGATATGTATATATAAAAGAAGAATGATAATTAAATATGATAAAGATATACTCGATGTGAAAATGAGAGTATATAGATGAGGAGTGATATTTATGTTTCATAGTAGAAGAAGTTTAAGATAGCACAAGTAATTTAGTGTGCCATTAATATATGAGAGAAGAAGTATATGTCAATGCGCACAAAGAAGAAGAAGTGGTACAGCAGTAAGAAGTATGCGTAGAGTAAAGGAAGAATGAAATGGGACCGCAAGTGCCCAAAGATACAGTGATAAAAAGAGAGGGGTAAAAGGTGAGAGACGACAGGCCAGTCAAACGGCACACGCACAGCCGGGAACGAGAGTAAAAAACAGATCTTCGGCTCGTGGAGAGAACTATAGCAGAAACACGAAGGTTCTCAATGCATGAGTTGACCTGACAGAAGAAGCGTTAAAAGAATGCTAATAGTGTCTGAGGAGCTGGAAGAAGAGAAGTTTTAAATGATATATATATAAAAGTAATATAAAGTATAAAGTAATATAAAGAAGTATAAAGTAATAAAAAGTAATAAGTATTAAAGTAATAAGTTAATGTTTAAAAGTGTAGGAAAAAAAGTGAAGTATACAAAGAAAAATGTTGACAATATACATTATATTAAGAAGGAAAAAAGAAAGATAATAAATAAGTGAAAAAAAGAAATATAAGAAAAAGAAAAATAATAATAAAGATATATATATAATGAAGTAAATTAAAATAAGGAAAAAGTATAATAATAAAAAGAAAATTAAATAAGTAATATAAATATATAATAAGTAAAAAAGAAATGATAAGATAAAAGAGAAAATAATCATAGAAAAATAAGATTTATATAAAGCAAGAAAAGATAATATAAAGTATAGTCAGTAGAGGAATAATTAAAGCATGAAGTATATAAATTAAAATCATGTGCCATTAGGGTGAATTAGGAGAAGGGATAAACATCAAATTTTTAGAAATGTTTGTGCAATGCCAAGGCCCTTTCAATTCCTTTAAAAAGTATATAGGAAATGGGCAAAGGGCACGTTAAGGCCCATGAGACAAAAGCGAGTTTAATGAGAAGGCAAGAAGAAAGAAAAAAAAGTGATACCCAGAATGAAAATGTTAATGTCCAACAGTGCTAAGAGAGAGCACAAGAACAAAAGATGTAGTGAACGTGTAGAAGCATGAGCTAGGAATGAATTCGTATAAGCAGTGAACCCGGAGCTATCTAAAGAGTTACTACGAGCACGAACCTTATATGTAGCTCAAAATTAACTTTTTAATTGGGCTTTTTTGTACCAGTTACCACTCATATTAAAGAGCTAGCTCTGTACTATTTATATAAATATATAAAGTATTTTTGATTTATAAAGTTATTTAATTTGTTATTAGTGTATTATATGAATAATACAACATAGCATATGTATAAAGTGTTTATGTATTTTATTGATAAATTATTAATATAAGCATATTTAAGGAAGATTTCTTTCATTAATTATGTTAATTGTTAACAATGACATCATACTTTAATATAGTTTTAAGCAGATTCTGAACTTTCTAAGGCAACCAAACATCATAGTATTGTAAATATTGTTTGTTTTTACATAAGACCTATGTTTATTGACATTTATCAAGTAAATATATTTCATTATCACATAAGACCTATGTATTACTTATCAAGTTAATTACTTACAATATGTCTAAGAAATAAAGTTATAACATAAACAACATCAAAAATATTTACTACAATATTATATCAGTATACTTGTGATGTACCAGACACTGAATTGTTGGCCCAGAATACCTAATTACCAATACAATACTTTCATTGTGCTACTGCCATACCAATCCAATACTGGAATTTCAGCATATACCAAAGATGGACCAATATTTCTATTAATTTTGTTATATTTGAAATTATTTATGTTTGAAAAAGACCACCTATTATTTATATTTTAGAAAACTTAAAGAAATATAAATGTTAACCATCTTTGGAGGAAGAGATAAACAATTTTTAGATAAGCCATTTATTTTATTCAATTACTCTCAATATGCTTAATAAAATGAACAAAGCTCCTTTATGATAAAAAGAACGAAACTATACCTATTAAAACCAGGAAAAAAGTTACATCCACACTATGACTTAGAAAAGTACTAGTAATAATAAATAAACTTGAGTATTTATTCGAATAGTATATATATATATATATATTATATATATATATATATAATATTTATTATAAATATATTATTATATATATGTAGGAATATACTGATTATATATATATGATATAATTACACTATATATTTATATATCAGATCAAACTATATTGTTTTGTTAACCAATCACCTAAAAAGATATAATTTCAGTCACAACACTTCAGAATATTATTATGTATACATATAATAATTCTCTCCAACGAGATCTTTCACGCTTGCCAGATCAGAAAGATCCCAATAGGCTGTTTGATGCGGCTCTTGTATTAATAAGCCCGGTTTTCGTTTCTGCTTTTGTGCTTATAAGAATTTGCTCCAAAGTTTCCGTGTAGGTTTTTCGTCACGTAGCCGGAACAACATATATCGTTATAACTCGATCATCAAACGTAAGGAAGATTCCCTTTTTAATTCTTGTAAACGTACTGACTAGTACAGCAATTATTTCAGTCCGTTCGTGATTTATACACGAATTAGGGAAAACCTTTCGTATTTTAAGACTTCATCGAGGTTGAGCCATTTTTTACGATTTTGAGCCCTACTAATTTGGACTCAGAACCGGAAACTGCAAAACTTAGATTTTTTTGTTACAAATGCAGATCATGTATAAGTGAGAACATGAGAAGTTTTCCTATTTTGGAGCCTGCCAATTTGTAAAGAAACGTGGGATAAAACATATATCTCCGAAGATAAATTTGATATTCCATAAATTATATATATAATATATTAATTTATTAGCTACTGTATTTATTATTAATAGTCTATGATAGATATTATATATATATTAATGTTTCTATAGGTATATTTTAATGTTAGCCGTTATCAAGACACGATTGTTGATAAATTTTAAATGCCACTTTCACTATTTGACCAAATATATAGATAAATATTTATCGTAGCAGTGAAATTATATATATATAATATAAATATATATATATATATATATATATATATAAAGTATTTTACACGGCCATTATATAGTATAATTATAATTGATAGGTATAATGATATAACTTACAAAACATCCTAAAAATTAGCTTACACATTACACTTTTCATACATCAGATATGTTAATTCTTATATTATTTTACGCTATATATATATATATATATATATATATATAATTTATATTATATAAAGATATGAAATAGTTTTAGAATATGTACTTATAACTATAATATAGATTTTCTATTATTCGTTTCATTATTATTTTCTAATATTTTTCCACTAATGATATTTTATATTTTATCAAATATCTTTTGAGTATATAAATAATGTAAATGATATTTTGTTAAAATTGCTACTTGAAAATTTTATTCTAAATCAATAAATTACATTACAATAGTGAACGGTATCCATCCGTGAAAATATTTTTGATCGTTATTTAATGTACCCCTAAATATACCTTAAAGTGTTTATCTTAAACTTTCTAATTATCTTTGATAATATATACAGGTTATTAATAAATTTTAGTTTTATATTACCATGTTGTAACTATTATATTAAATATATATATAAATATTCATAAGAAAGACTACTATATTATCTACAATACTTATTCCTTACGATATTTACATCTATAGTATTAGTATAATATACCGTTTGAGTGTATTAATAAGTGATTAATTTTTACTATTGTAGATATAGATATACGTTTATATTATTGTGTGATAATCGTTTATTGATATATATATTTATCTATATAATCGACTAAGATTATATTATATAGTTATTAGATTATATATACTACCTTATATATAATATAAATACTAATATATATATAATAATACGGGAAATTAATTTAACTTTCGTTAATATTAATTATAATTATAATTAGTTTTTAACTAAATCATTTAATATAATAATTATATCTGAAGATTGTAAAACGTCTCGGCTCTGTATTGTTTTTCTGTATTAATTAAATATTATATATTTTTATATAAGTATTTTGAAACTTATAAATATAATACTTCATTGGAATTAATTTCCTCTCAAATATTCTTACTATATATATATATATATATATATATATATATAATATGGATCTAATAATAGTAAATATTATATAATTATATATTATATTAATAATAATATAAATTATATAAAGGATGAATTTCTAATTCGCTTTTATTCACTCTATTGTGATTTATATTAATATATAATTAATGTTTCGTTTTATATATTTTTATTAATATGTTAATTTTTATTTTACCTTCAATAACGTAAATGGGTATTTTGTTTTGGTTAAATTTTATATTTTTATAAATTATAATTTAAGTTTATAAATTAGGATTATTGAATAAAAATATTCTCAAATTTATCTGATATCCTATAAGATACCCTTTAGGTTTAGAGAATAAAGCAAGAAATAATATTATATTATATAGGTATAATTATATGACTCCAAAAACTGAATTCATGTAAGGTGTGGCAGATATAGTGTAATTTTTTTTTTTTATTCTTCATATAACTAATTGTTTATTGATCATCAATGTGGTTGCTTCTGTTATTATATCATGTCACTGCGACTCAGAAAGTAATTCTATTCGTATAGGTATTATTTACTTATATAGGTCTTAATAAATTCTCTACTCTAATAGGTCGTGTTCCTTTTTTTTGGATGTGTATTAAAAAAGGGATGAATCCTATATGGGAAATCATAACTTGTCGAATTATAACTGATGAATGGGTTAATATATTTGAATCTTGTTTCGTCTTTAACAGCCCATTAGCTTAAGTTCGCACATAAATTGCACACCTGCTTTTGTAAACAATGAAAATGATTAGAATGGATTTAGGAGTCTGCCACTCGAAAAGGAAATTAGAAAGAATCTATCTAAGTTAGTTTTCAGGTATGTATGCGACAATACTGTTTAACCGGTTGATTTAGAATAACCTGTATATAAGTTAGAAGAATTATAGGATAGCTCCACCATAAGATATCGCTTTGTCAAATGTATACATCGGCTATGCTTTTAGATAAGAATATTAAGCTAGGAGAGGAATATGTTAAGAAGCTGAATTCTCAGCATCATACCGAATATTATTGAGTACTAGAAAGAAGAATCTGAAATCTATCTATTCAAGCTTTGATAGATTAGTGACCTCAAAGATTCGACAATTCTCAGTTTGGCCCTAAGTGTCGTCTAAATAATAGTCAGTTTTTAAGTCCAAAAAATGCCCTAATTTAGTGGTAGAATAAGCTCCTATCCTCCTTCCAAATGCCTATAACTATATGTTATACAGCTCCTAATCAGAAATCGAATGTTAGGAATTGTGAGTGTAAAATAATAATCAGATTAGAAAGTAGTGCCAATAGTTAGAAATTGAGGCCCCCCTACTCTAACCCAATTATAATATCTCCCAAGTCCCTCGTGTTGTGAATATATAAAAGTTGGCTCCAGCCCCGAACTTTTTTGATGTGAATATATAGTAGAGCCCTTGGGACTTTTAAGATTCTGAATGATGTCCTGAATTTTCTAAGTCCCCGGACTAGATAGTTATTGAACTCTCGCAAATATTTCCATAGTTTAATTGCCCGAAATATCCCAAAGAAAATGATCAACTACTCTGTGCACTAAATTTTGTCACGAAATTATATGCAGTCACTAACAAAACATATGATTTTCCTCTAAATAAAGGACATCTAGATTGGTCTCAATGAATGATAAAAGACACTTCCACTATTCAATTGCCCTTCCATAAAAACTGAGACAAGTTATTGGACCCAGGACAGATCCTTGGTAGATTTTCCCCTAAAAATTCGTTATAAAAACAAGCTTCTCCATTCCGCTTGCAAGGTAATCTAATCTTAGTGTGTTATTACTCTTCAAAATTGGACTTCAGCATTAATAACTCTTCCCTATCAGAAGTTGACGCAGTATTAACCTGATCTCGTATGTGTGATCCGACTTAAGATACACTCTACCCTCCTGGGTTTCGGAAAGTCCGCGAAAGCCTCGAAGTTAATTTTATCCCAATTTTATTTTAATGTTCTTTTCTTTGTTTATTAAATTAATTTTTTTAAATAAGCACACGAATATGATTAATCCACAAAGAGGCCTCTATCAGCATTGAGTCGCAAATATAAGAAATAACAATTTAGATCAGTGTTGAAGACTTTCTCAATTGAGCTTCAAATATGCTACGGCTCTGAATAATCTTATACCGTTATTATATAATTTATTGATAGGAACATGCATCGACAAGTAAGAGATATATTGAGGTATTATTTCAATTATAATTATTACTATTATATATATATATATATACACTACAATAATATAATAAATTTACTTAGCAAAATTTGATTTAATATCATTGATTTCTAATAATTCTATTTACAATTTGAACGTCCATGTGTTTTGAAATGTAATTATTAATTATTAAGTACTTATTGTGGCAATGCAATACTCTCCTATGATCTTTCCTCTAAGATGTGCTAACATAATATCCTATTATTAGTTTAGATTATTTGCCTTCAATTAAAATAAATTATTTAACAACTATACGTTTATTTGATATAGCAAATCTAAATGAATTTAGTGTATCCGGAACTCTCATTAATTCGTTCAATCTCCTTTTTTGAAAAATTGGATATAATGTATTATTATTAAGTCTAATTTTGGAAATAATTTTCTCCCCCTATTAACTAACATTTCTTGAAAGACTTATTGAAAGCAAATTATAATGTATGTCTAATTAATTATTTTCATTAACATTCAAGGTCTTTATTTTATTAATTACTTTGTGTATTGTATGGCACTATTGATGATAGTATATCTCATTATTTGGTATTATCCATATATATTGTGATATTTATTATTTATTTATATAATTATAATTAGTTTAGTTATCAATCTGGTATAAGCCTTTTCACCTAACTTAAATTTTTACCAATGTATCTATAAATAGTGTTTGTATTCTTGCACATATAATAAATTCCCTTATGTTCTTCATATGCTAGGTACAGTCATAAATCATTTATAAGTTATCATATATTTGCTGTTATATTAATATACTGTTAGTAAGATAATTATAAATTATTATTTAATTAATATTGATTTGCTTAACAGAAGAACTAGCACTGTTTGATTTTAAATTACCATTAATTGATTATCCAGTTAAAGGTACTTCATTGATTCCTTAATGTGAAATTTTGTTATATTAAACATATTTGTAAAACTTTGTATTTAGGTAATTTAACATCAATTCGATATCTAATATAATTATTAAATTTCATTTAGGTTTATTCGATTTATTATTAATAATTAGCTATATATATATTAATCTGTTTGCAGTCTTCGCCTGTACATAGCTATGTATGATACGTTAATTAAAGTACCTATTTGTCAATGTTATGGAACGATAATACGAATCATTCGCTAATATGATATCTCAACTCATGCGTCTATTTTCTAATATTTATACTTATAAGAATCTCAATATCTGATATATTTTGATATATTGGGGGTCTAGCCAATCATTGAGCTAATTGAGAATTATGATGTGATAATAGTATGTGCTTTCTATGATTTGATTACTTTAAATATAGCCCGTTTATACAAATCAATATCATTTGTCATTTGAAAGAATAATAATAATCAATTATATTATTTAATGTAGAGAGAGATACTCAGAACAAGTATGCATCTCGACATTACTAATTATTCGGAATATTAACTCTTGTTTAAATTGTTTAATTATCTATTCATTCACAGATGCGTAAAGCTTAGTTATCTCGTGTATATTATTTTCAACTGTTCTAGTTTGGATTATGGGAGCCAAGTGATAATCATGAGGTTTTTAACGCTTTCTTAAAATCATAAGTGAAAAATTACTAATAGTTTATATTTATTTGTGTGAGTAGTATTACTTAATTACCTAAATCCCACCGAGTGTACTTTAATAGGTTGCACCACTATTAATTCTTATGTTATTAATATCACTATTTTACCAATGTGTGATTTCTATTTAATAACCCTCGATAATTTATGTATCAATGTGATCACACAGTGATATAGTTCAAGTGACTTTCACACCTTGCCTGTTCGTTCACAATAATTAAATAGGTCATCACAAGAATAACCTCGCCTTTCTCTTCTCGTTGGTAGTGAACGGTAATACACATATATTTGAAGTAGAGGAAGTACACAGAAGAAATATGATTGAGTGAAGAAGCTGTTAGAAGAACGAGTATGTGATTATATGGAAAGGCGTATGGTTGGTATAGTGAGTGAAGAGGTGGGTAAGGTAACACGCTATATCACAGAACCACTAGAAGTGGAATAGTAATTGAATAACGTGTTGACAGAACGATAGTCAATAAAGGAATAATATTATATAATTAATGGTGTATTATTATTATTATTATTATTCATTTATTAATATTATAGTGATTATTATTTATTATTATTATTATTATATTTTAATTTTTTATTAGTATTATTAATTTTAATTATATATGTTATGATATTATTATTATATTTTTATTATTTTATATTATTAGTTATTATATTTGTTAGATTATATATATTATAGTATTATTATTATTATATTATTATTATTATTATTTTATTATTATTATTATTATTATTTTGTAATTATATTGTTATTATTATATTATTATTATTATTATTAATTATTATATTAGTTATTATTATTATATTAGTTAATTATAATTATTATTATTATTATTATTATTATTATTAATTATGTATTATTATTAATATTATTAATTTATTCTGTATTATAAGATGTATAAGATAAAATGAAAGACGAACGATAGGTGTGCATATGAATTACCAGAAGGCAGAGCAACGATATTGGTGTTGATTTTCTCTACAAGCAAAAAGATCTCTCTTTGAAGGAAGATCTCAATAGATGGTGTTGTTATTATCTCTCCAATGATATTCTGTAAAATGACTTCTTCTTCTTCTTCTTCTTCTTCTTCTTCTTCTATCTTCTTCTTCTTCTTCTTCTTCTTCTTTTCTGACTTCTTCTTCTCTTCTTCTTCTTTCTTCTTCTTCTTCTTTTCTTCTTCTTGTATAATGATTATTAAACTTTTCTACATCCATCTTATTTCGCTTCGTTTCTCATTTTCAGTTCCACGTCTTGAAAAGATGGAAAAATTATTATTTATAAAAGATATTTTTGTTATATCAAAGAATGGAAAATCAAAGAATAATAGAACATCAATATTATAATTTTTAAAATTCTTATATATTTATGTTAAAGCAATAATAATAATTATTCACTCTCGGCATAATTACAGATTACGGTAATGATATATATATATATATAATAAGAAAAATTAATGAAGGGATAGATATATATTATAATATATGAATATATAAATAAGAATATATATATATATGCATTGTAGGGAAAAAATAGACGTAAATGATATAGAAGCACCGGCGGCGTTGTTCATTCAAATTTTCTAGAAAATGTAAGTTGTTCAGATGAGCAAACTTTTAATCCTTTAAAGATGTGGAGCAGTTCTATTCAACCTTGTGAAAGATTGTTATGCAATAGATTAAAAAAAATGCTTTCATCTTAATGTCACCCTGAATGGGTGAAGAAGATAGTAACGAAAAATGGAGATCTCGTCGGATTTGTGAGAATTTTTGGACAGCTACCCCGGGTTTAAGGGATGAGTGAAGTAATTTATCCAAGATACTTAATTATGCATAGGAATTAGAATATAAAAGTATTGCTAAATAATCTGATTTCTTTGTATATCTATATAATATATAAGTTATATATAATATAATATATAATATAGTATAGTATAATATAAGAAGGTAGATAATAAAGAATAATAAAGTATAGAAGAATAATAATAAAGTATAGTAATATATTTATAATATAAGAATTAAGAAGTATAATACTGTCATGCAATAAACAGTCGCAAAAACAGTGGAAATATATTAACAATAATAGTAATAATAGATATAAACTTCATATATAGTATAATATAATAAAGTATATAATAATAATATAGTGTAATAAGAAAAAAAAGTAAGTAAAGTATATAATATAATGTATAAAGAAGGAACATATGAGAATATAATAATAATAACTAAATAGTAAAGTAATAATAAATATATATTATAAATGAGAGAAACCACCACGCCCACGCAAAGAAAGTTATGAAAGGAGAACACCCAGGAGAGGAAAAGGTAAGGTTTTGATTGCATGTATGATAATGTGGAGAAGCAGGGCAAGAGCAGGTTATGAAAGATTAGTTTACCTCCTATTTTCAGAAAAGAAGTATTTAAAGTGGAAGTTAATCCTATAACCGGAAGAATGAGAACACGAATAACCTCCAGAATACCGAAAGAGAGGAACGGCCACCTGTAAGGATGCCCTAGGGGAATTGGGTGTGAGAGTGGAGGGTTCCATGAAGATCAGTGCCAATAAGGATACGAAAATTAACCAGAAGTACCAGAAAAGAAGAAAGATAAATGGAAGATATGAAATGAGTACATATCTAATATTTATGCTAAAGATATAATAAGAAGAATGAGTTAGAGTGAGTTTATTATTATTATGATATTCTTTTATAGTTCCCAATTAAGCATTTATTGAATTAATAATTAATAATAATTTATAATATATATAAGATATAGCAAAGCATTCGTTTTTTTTATTTTCCGAACCGCACCATCCGCGAGAATATCAAATTTCAACAAATTAATTAATAAATTAAACAAAAATAATTGTTTAAATAATAATATAATATATCTAATATAAATCAACTACATAATAATAATAGAAAAAAGATTTATGCATTTAATAGTACATAATTTATTAATAAATAGTATTAAATAATAAATGTCTTGTAAATTATTATATAAATATATACTAACACGGGCTAATGGATTCCGTAATAATAATAATATATATATTTAAATTATTATAATATAATATATTATACTTATTATGATGTATTATTATTTTTATTTATTTAATTATTAGTTTTATTATATATTATAATATTATTAAAATTTTTATATAATTAATATTTTATATTATTAATTATTAATTTATTATTAATTATTATTAATAATTAAATTATTATTATTAAAATTATTATTAAATTAATTTATATATTATATATATTATTATATTATTATTGTATATTAATATATATTATAATTAATTTAATTATTATTATTATTATATATATTAATGTAATTATTATGATGATTATTAAATTATTATTATTAAATTATAATAATTAATTAATTATATTAAATAATTATACAATTTAATTATTATTATTATTATTTAAATATTATATTATTGAATTATATATTGTGATTTTAAATTAAATGTTCATATATATTATTGATATATTATTATTATTATTATTATTTAATTATAGTATTATTAATTATTATTATTATTATTATTATAAATCATTTTAAATAATTATTATTTATCACAGATTATTTACATTATTACATTTATAATATTTTAATTATTATGTTAATTATAATGTAAAATTTATTATTATTATTATTATTATTAT
>JABUQX010133608.1:7500-12500 GCA_015478945.1 Trachelipus rathkii
ATGGGTAGGGTGAGAGAAAAGTTGAAGAATGAAAAATCTGCAGGTATAGATGTAATTACTGAATGATCAAGAGCGGAGGTGAGATGGTGATTGATTGGATTTGGAAGTTATTAATAAAGCCCGTTTAAATAGTTCCAAGGGATTGGAGGAGAGCGGTAATAGTACCCTTGTATAAGGGTAAGGGAGAAAAGGGGAACTGTAGAAATTATAGGGGAATAAGTTTATTGAGGGTGTTGTAGGAAGGTATATGCTGGTATTTTGGTGAAAGAGTGCGTCGAGTGACTGAGGACTGATTGGTGAAGAACAAGGTGCGTTTAGGAGTGGTAGAGGATGTGTGGATCAAATCTTTACATTGAAACAAATGATTGAGAAAATGAGGGAGAAGAAGAATAAATTATATTTAGGTTTTATGGATTTACAACAGGCGTATGATAGTTAATAGGGAAGCTTTATGGCAGGTATTAGTGATATATGGTGTTGGTGGTAGGCTTCTGAATGGAATCAAAAGTATGTATGACGATAGTGAAGCGTGTGTAAGAATAAATGGTGTCAATGGTGATTGGTTTAGGATTAATAGTGGAGTGAGACAGGGTTGTGTTATGTCTCCTTGGTTATTCAATTTGTATATGGATGGGGTTATGAAAGAATTCGAGGTGGGGATGGCAGGAAATGGTGTTAGAATGATGGAGAATGGAGTGGAGGGTGCCCTACCTATTATATGCGGATGATTTGGTTCTGTGTGGCGAATCTGAAGAGAGTTTGAGAGGATTGGTAGAGAGATTTGGCAGGGTATGAAAGGAGGGGTTTGAAAGTAAACGTAGATAAGAGTAAGGTTATGGTTGTGAGTGAGGACAGTCCTCAGTGTGAAGTCATGTTAGATGGTGAGCAGCTGGAGCAAGTGTCTGAGTTTAAATATTTAGGGTATGTGTTGGATGAGAAGGGAACGGATGATGCAGAGTGTACTAGGAAAGTTGTGAATGGCAGGAAGGTGGCTGGTGCAATTAAATCGTTGGTGAATGTAAAGGGACTAAGTCTTGAGTGCGCTAGGGTCTTTCATGAGGGTATGTTGTTGTTACCTGTGTTATTGTATGGTAGTGAGACTATGGTCTGGAATAAGAAATATAGATCTAAAGTTCAATGTGTTCAGATGGACAATCTTAGGGGCATGCTAGGTGTGAAAGAATTAATAAAATGAAGAATGAGCATGTATTAGAGAGTTGTGTGAAGAATCTGAAGAAAGGGGTAAATGAAAGAATAAATGAAAGTATGTTGAGATGGTTTGGTCATGTGGAAAGGATGAATGATAGTCGGTTGGTTAAGCTGATGTATAGTGGTGAGTGTGTTGGGAACCGACCGGCTGGGAGACCGAAGAGAAAGTGGATTGAGTCGGTGAACGAATGTCTGAAGGAGAGAAATGTGAGTTTGGCAGAGGCGAGAATAAAGGTGCATGATAGGAGAGAATGGCGGGGTTTTTGTATCAGGGGGCATGGTTGTGGCCCCCCTGGGTGAGGACCACTGCCCATTATGAACCCTTACATTGACGATTTACCATGGTGTGAGGTCCGTCGCGGTCCCATGAAGCTGTAGTTGGATTTTCTGTCTGTGACGAGCTTTCACTAATTAATGTGGTACAGAGGGGGCGAGTAGGCTGGATTTTCTGTCTGTGACGAGCTTTCACTAATTAATGGTACAGAGGGGGCGGTAAGGCTGGGCTTTCTTTTCGACATTTGTCATACTCTCCTACTGCTTTTCTTTTCTGATGCTTGTAGCGCTCCTTACTCCCAATCTTGGGAAAATAAGGTAGATGAAGAAAGAAAGATATATATATATATATATATATATATATATATATATATATATATATATATATATATATATATATATATATATATATATAGATACTTTTTTTACTATATTTGAGTGTGATTCTGACATTTAAATATTTTTTATTAAAGCTCTAGATTTATGGCAACATAAATCTATATAGGTTAGTATTTTATTTTTGCAAATATATGATTACTAAAAATTATATTCAGCAAAATATAATAGGACATTATAATTTTTGTTAGACTTTTTGGCCTTTATTTTATATTGAAATTCATTATACTGATGCATGATGGTAAAAATAAACGATTGATGCGTCAATAATCTGTATTTTAAAAAGAGAAGCATGTTAAAAAAACTTGAATTTTGTAATTGGAATAAAACTATTGATCATAAAAATAAAATACAACTTGCCTGCCTTTGATAAATATATAATTAGGATGTATTAGGCCATTTGCTTTTTTTAGAACGTTAAGAAATATAGATAATAGTAAGAAGCTACATGGGCCTATCGAGACTGTCCCAATCACCAACCTTGTTCATGCAAATCCACAAAGCACCCTAGGGCTTATAAATAACTTAGTATAACAAAAGTCTACTGCTAAAAGAAATAACTATAGCTAAAGTACATGCTAACCACACTACAAGCATACTAATAAGTTTAAATTTCAGTGCATCACAAAAGAGGAGGAGTGAATTGACTCCAGAAGAGCTCGCTGCATGGAAAAGAGGAATTTCTACAGGACCTCTTCGAATCCTTAACGAATCTGTTCAGAACAATACTCAAGTTAGTATTTTTCGTCCATTTCCCTGGAATTAATATATTTGGGATTTTTGATGGTTCCTAGGTTTAAATCATTGAAATTTTGTGATTTGATAACATTTGAATTTTTTGCCAACTATTTATTTTCCAATGTTCTCTTTTAAAAGGAATTGCACTTTTACTATAGCGTTAAGTACTTTAAGTGACGAGTTCATTGTATAATAATTTTTTAACTTTGCGATTTCAGATTTTGATAAATTGCAGAAACAATAAAAAAACTACTAGAGCAGGGTGAAAGCTTTTGACAGACATTTCAACATGGTTTTGGAGCAAGTGACAAATTTGGATGGAACACCCTAAAACAACGAGGACAAGAAGAAACCAAGCCAGTAATAAATAGAGACAGGTAAAAATATTTGATCACAAGAAGTTTTATATATATATATATATATATATATATAATATATATATATATATATATATATTCTATATATATATATATATATATATATATATATATATACTATATATATATATATATATTTTTTTTTTTTTATTTTTATGTTGATATTCGTTATATATATATATATATATATATATATATATATATATATATATATATATATATATATATCCACTTTCCCGTAAAGTGCGTGACATGCACCGGAAACGAAGTAGTTGAAGAATATGAAGTCGAAAATAATAAAATTACTTTGGACCCTTGTATCCCTATTACTGAACTCTTCGCAGTCGGAGAAATCCACCCTTAGAGCTTCACGGGGCCGCGACGGACCCTCACTATGGCATATCAATGTAGGGTTCATCCGGGTGAGTACAACCATGCCCTCACAATCCGCCATTGCTCCTGTTATGCAGCTTTCTTCTCGCCTCTGCCAATTCCTTTCCTTCCGACATTCCTTTACTGACTCAATCCACTTTTCTTCAGTCTCCCAGCCGGTCGATTCTCAACACACTCACCACTATACATCCGCCCAACCAACCAACTATCATTCATCTTTCCACATGACCAAACTATCTCCAACATACTACTCTCTCGTTTACCTTCACACCACAAACTTTCTAATACATTCGTTACTAGAACATCCACATTCTCATTAACATGCCCATATATATATATATATATATATATATATATATATATATATATATATATACCATATATATATATATACTATATATATATATATATATATATATATATATATATATATATATATAATATATTGCACCAGAACCAGAACTTTCTGGAACCTTGGAAAAGTTCCGGTTCAAGTGGAGTCTCTCTAGAAGTGTCTGGCATCTTGTCATATCTATATTGTGAGCTCTTAACTTAGGCCAAATTTTGAATAAGCGGATCAGTAAATTTATTTAAAGTAAAATAGGAATATACTATATATAAATTATACGGGCCTTTAATTAAAGTTTAAAAATCAGAAAATATTGCTCCAGCCAAAAGTTTAATTTTTGCTCGGGTTTATGCTTGCTGGAAATATTGTCGATCCAGGACCATTTGTTTCGGACATGTATAAAAATTCTCTCTCTCTCTCTCTCTCTCTCTCTCTCTCTCTCTCTCTCTCTCTCTCTCTCTCTCTCTCTCTCTCTCTCTCTCTCTCTCTCTCTCTCTCTCTCTCTCTCTCTCCTCAACTCCTCACCTCCTCCTCCTCACACTACACACTCCTCACCCACTCCACTCACTCACTCTCACCCACACACTCACACACTCACTCACTCACTCACTCCTCACTCACTCACTGTCTCCCTAACTCTCTCTCTCTCTCTCTCTCTCTCTCTCTCTCTCTCTCTCTCTCTCTCTCAAGCCGTTTTCATTTTTGCATATGTACTTGCGAAACGTAAATGTTCAGTTTGCGTTCTTTTGTAAACTTAGCGCAAAATAGTAAAATATGCTCACCAAACGTAAGGAATTTCACTTAATTCTGTAAGGTTGCTATTTCGCGTGCTTGCCGAATTTAGCACGTTCTTACGAAAAAATGTTAATATGATGCGGCGTGGTAGGCCCGTTTTGAATTTCGAAAGTTTCATTCCAATAAAATTAACTTTAAATCCAATTTCTCTTAAATGGATAAACTCCATCACAATAGTTGATCAATTATTTGTAATATAAACCATGTAATTTTTTTGTTTATTCCAAAACCACGTGCTCCATCACAACAGCTGATTCCAATTTTTGTAAACAAACATAACTTTTATGAGAAATCGCGATCTTTTATGCACAAAATTTGTGCTAAAACTGGGGGAACATTTCTTTTCGAGCGTAAGCACAAATGACAAAAACGGAAACTGTCTTAACACGTTTCATGCTTTAAAAAAAAACTGATAAAAACTTTAATTTAAGGAAAAGAAATACATATTGGTGAATTGTAATAAACCTTTC
>JABUQX010133608.1:17500-24215 GCA_015478945.1 Trachelipus rathkii
CTCGCCTTCTGCGCAAAATTTCCCATTTCTCTCCTTCAGACATTCGTTTACACAGTCCACTTTTTCTTCGGTCTCCCAGCTGGTCTATTCCCAACACACAAACACACTACTATACATCCGCTTAACCAACCGACTGTCATTAATCCTTTCCACATGACCAAACCATCTCGACGTACTTTCATTTATTCTCTCATTAACCCTTTCACACCACATCTCTCTCTAATACGTTCATTCCTCTTTTTATCAGCTAACACGCCCCTAAGATTGTCCATCTGAACACATTGAACTTTAGATCTATACTTCTTATTCCAGACGCATAGTCTCACTACTATACATTAACACAGGTAACAACATACCCTCATGTAAGACCCTAGCGCACTCGTGACTCACTTTACTTCCACCAACGATTTAATTGCACCAGGCGCCTTAATGCCATTCACAGCTTCCCCACTATACACTGCATCATCCGTTCCCTTTTCATTCAACATATATCCTAAAATATTTAAACTCGGACAATTGTTCCAGCTGCTCACCCATCTAACATAACCACACGAGACGGTCCTCACTCACAACCATAACCTTATTCTTATCTACGTTTACTTTCCAAATCCCCTCTTTTACAACGAACACCTGCTAAATCTCTACCAACTCCTCTCAAACTCTTCAGATTTATACCACACGCACAACCAAATCATCCGCATTATAATAGGTAGGGCACCCTCCACTTCCCTCCATTTTAACACCATTTCCTGCCACCCCATCTATATACAAATTTAATAACCAAGGGGACATAACACATCCCTGCCTCACTCTGCTATTAATATTAAACCAATGCTACTTTTGGAAACACCTTTATTCTTTACACAATACGCTTAAAAACTATCGTCATACTTTTGATTCCATTCAGAAACCTATAACCAACACCATATAATATTACAAAAAAACCTGCCATAGAGCTTCCTATTAATTATACCTATCAATCGCCTGTTGCAAATCCATAAAAAATAAAAGTTTTATTCTTTCATTTTCTCAGTCATTTGTTTCAAAGTAAAAGATATGATCCACACATCATCTACCAACCACTCCTAACGCTTCCTTGGTTCTTTCACCAATCAATCACGTCTATCGAAAGGACTCTCGAGCTAAAACACCAGCCATTATATTATTTCCTTTCTTCCCTACATAACACTCATAAAACTAATTCCGCTATAATTCCTACAGTTCACCTTTCCTTCCTTACCCTTATATAAAGGTACTATTACTGCTCTTCTCAATCCCTTGGAACTAAATACCTCCATAACGTTTTATTTAGCACAACTAATCAAATTCTAACAATCGCCATTTTCTCCGTTCTTGATCATTTTGCCAGTAATTTTCTCTATAACCTGCAGATTATTACCATTCTTGACACTTTCTCAAACTCTACCTTAAACCATACCCGAAACCACCGTTGCTAAATTGACCTCATCCCCAAAATACTTTCTTTCTTGCCACCAACATCAACACAACACATTTACTTATAATCATCCTTCTTCATTACTGGTTAATATAATGTAGAATTTCGAAGTGTTTGCTTTTCCCCACAACTCCCCTCACATCCATTTTTCATCAGTTACAAAAGCAACCTCCCTATTCAATTATTCTAAGCAGGTTCCCTAATTCTCATTCTTAACCTTTCGCGCTTCTTTCCAGAAGAGCTTTCCTATTCCCTTCTAAAGGTCCCATTCATCATCCTTCAAACTGTTCCTTTCCTTATTCTATTCTCTCTTTTCGTATGCACCTTTTAGTTTTCTTTTTTTCCAAACCTTATATACTTCCAAAAAAACGTCTTCTTTGAAAAACCTTTCATCATTGGCCTTTAGTACATTCAACCATGCTTCTTTTTTAACTTTTAAACCGCTTGCATCACCTCTTCATTCCCACCCACTCACTGTTTAACATTCTTACTTCCTACTTTTAAGGCACTCCACATACTTCTTTGCGCTGCGCTACAACTGCTTCCTTTTCATTTGCTCGCCAGATTTGTTTCAGTTTCAACTTGTTCACATTCCAATGATTTATTTGTGCGAGCGCCCTTAGATACTTATCCTTATTACTTGTTCACTTAACTTCTTCTCTTAAATTCTAGATACCCACTTCTTTCCGTACAACCTCCTCCTGCCATTAAAGCCCCCACTAACTATTTTACATTAGAACAGATAAAATGTTCGATAATCCATTCCTTAAATCCTCTCACTTAATTTTAAACAATCCAGCCGCATACTTCAAACATCCATCAATCTTTCAACACAAGATTCAATCACTACTTTTCACCTTTATCCGAACCATCTACTACCTACGACCAACTCTAAAATTAGTAAAATACTTATGGATATCTCCTTGTGTTTAAATAAAAGTATTACTTACACACATGCCTCTCTCTTCACAGAAATCAATCACCGTCCTACCATTCTCTTCCTCTCCAGACTACCAAAACCACCTGTTATATAAACCAATCCTCTTTTTTCCCTTGATCGCCTAATGCCAACCATGTTAGGTCCCTCCCAACACAATCAATCTGAAGCCTCCTACTCACCTGATTCCCATAATCCAAAAACATCATTCAGATTATTCCCAGAAAATCGTGCTTCTCTCCATTCAACATTTCCTCAGGATGGCCCATGACGTCACTAACCACAAAAAAAAAAACATACTTTGCCATTTTCAAAAACTTAAATTTAACCATTTAGAATTCTATAGTACTCTCACACTTAGAATCAGGACACAAAAATAGAACAAAGTCTACCAACCATGCTCTGTAATCACAAGTTTACTCATCAAAATTGCAAAAACTGCCTTCTCTCCCACCCCCTTCTAATTATTCCTTTTCACACCAGCACACAATGTACACATTTCACTACACCACACCACTCATCTTAACCGTTTCCTTTCATTCTTTGTTTCAGTTCAGTCCCAGCGAGCAAATCAAATTTGCCTTTCTAATACACCATCACCTCTCTCCTTCCATTCTGCAACGATTTATTTCCCTTCTGACATTCCAAATATACCCATACGATTCCATAACAATTTTCGGTCCCGAAAACATTAGAAAGGCCGTTTACGGTTGATCACGGACCGATCCTCCGAGCATGCATACGCATTCCCTAGCAAGAGAAAAGGTGGTAGTGGGGGCAGCCTACCCACTACCAAACCGTCCCTTAGTCGCCTTCTATACGAGACGCAGGACATACGATGTAGGAATTCCTTTTTTCTACCCAACACCATAGGGATAAATAAGTAAGTAGTAGGGGTGTCTTGTAAAGAATGTTTAGAAGAATGGTGAGGGACGTTATGTGTATTATGATGATGTGGGTAAATGGTGGTCAAGTAATGCTTGCCTGGTGAATGGAGTGTGTGAAGAAAATGAACGCAAAAAGAGAAGGGCGAACCATTAACATGGGAGGTAATTTTATCACATCGCTTCGTGTATGCGTATTAACTCCACACACAGCAACAAAAGCACACACACACACACTACCACACACACTATATATATATATATATATATATTATATTAATATATATATATATCTATATATATATATATATATATATATATATATATATTACTATATATTATGATGTACCGATAGTATCGGTATCGGTATCGGCTTTGAATTTTTGGTGGTATCGGCATTGGTTAATATGGCCGATACTTCTTACTTTTTTGGGTGAAGAATTATGGAGAAAATTTCAGATTCAATAACACATGTAACAACAAACTTTGTTTATTTCTTTTATTTTTTTATTGAATTCGTATATTTTTTGACGCTGAACACAGAATACTTTAAGATTTTAGCAAATTTTTAAGTTTTGGAATTTTTAAAGTTTGTTAATGAGCTTACATTTCCACTTTGGTTATGGGATTCCTTGTCTAATATGGACCCTAGTAGTAGTTTTGCATTCATAAATTGTATACTAGATACACTTTTTGACCCAGATGGTCCATGAAGCCACAAAGATTACATACACCTACTAGACTTAATTAATTATTAACTTGAAACGAGATGAAAGTATGGTGGATGAAATTAGAGTTGAGGAGAATTTAGGAACTTAATATTAGTGACCATAATATAATTAGAGTTAATATGAATGTGTGATATCTGGGCCCAAATTGCAAAGTTAATAAGGAAAAAGATCTTGATTTCCGAAATGGCGATTTTACCAAATTTCAAGGGACATGCTTAGTACACTAACTGGGATAGAGTTTGAAAGAACCAAAACTGTTTTATTCATGTGGGAAACACTTTTAAGCAAAAATTTTAAAATTTAATATTAGTCAGTATGTTTTAAAGATAAACCCATTAAGGGTGGCAAAGAGAAACACTGTTTGGTGGAATAGAGAGATAAGAGAGAAATTTAATGAAAAGCGTAGATGTTTTAAAATAAAAAATATTCAAGGTAGTAATAGGGAAGATGATCTGGTTTGGAAAAATAAAAATGAACTTAAAACCAAGTCAATAAGAAAGGCAAGAGAGAGCAGAAAAATTAATTAGCAAGGATAGTAATAGAGAATCTGAAGAAGGGTTTTTTAGCGTTTTTAATTTAAAAAGTAAGAAATATAAGACAATTGGTCCGAATTAAAATTGGATGATAAATTTTTTTCCTTTTTGTATAAGGAGTTGGTCAACTTTTCAATGCTTATTTTTGCTTTCAGTGTTTTGAAGGAAAGATTAGAATAATGTTGGAAGACGACTAATAGTTCTTAGTATGCAATGTTAACAAATAGCCTTACAGAATTATGAATTTGATGTAAAAGATATAAAAAGTTTATTAGATCATATTGACCAAAGTAAAGCTGCAGGCCCTGATGGTGTATATATGGTAGAATTCTGAAAAAGAGGGTAGTACCCAGCAATTGCAAAGGCAGCTGTATTTGTTTTTGCGATCATTTTTGTGGGGTACGTGACTGGAAAATGGCCAATATGTTGTGCCTAATTTAAAGAAGGTAGTAAGGAAGATTTGGGAAATTATAGGCCAGTTAGCTTACATCTCTGGTTGTAGTTCTGGAAAAGTAAATGAAAGGTCATATAGAGAAATATTTAGAAGATAACAAGGTTTTGTGGCTCCCAGCACGGTTTCAGAAGGGTAGTCCATGTCAGAACAACCTCTTAGAATTATGGAATGACATTACTGAGACTGCAACTCGACCAAGGAGATCCAGTTGATATTGTATAATTAGACTTTAGAAGCTTTTGATAAGGTTTCCACATAAGGCTGATGAAAAAAGTTATTGCAACAATGTGGTATAGATGGAGTGGTACATGGTTGGATTAAAGAGTGGTTGCGAATAGAAAACGGTGTGTAACTAAATGGGAATTACATGGGATGGTGGTAGGTGTCCCACAGTGGTTCAGTGCTGGGACTATTGTTCCTCACATATATATATGTTTAGACCAGGGACCTTAATTTCTAAGTTTGCAGATGGTACTAAAGTGGCCACCTCAGTTAGGAATAGTGAAGGATTCATAAAGATTCAAAATGATCTTGATACTTCTTGGGTGGTGGCAAATGATTTTAATAGTAAAAAGTGTAGGTTCTTCACCTATCTAGGTTACTCAAATAAAGTTTTAATTAACGATATGATGGGGATGGCTTGGTCGTGGGACCTGGAATAGGTGTGATTATAAGTACGTTGGATGCTAATCAGTGTTTGGAAGCTAGAAAATAAAGCTATTAGAATGCTGGGCATAATAAATTCGCATGTTGGTTACAGAGAAGGAAGAACGAAGTTCACTGTAAAGATAGAGATAATTTGGCCTTGAGTATTGTCGCACAAGTTTTGGGCCACCCTATATTTAAAGAAAGACTTAGATTAAGCTAGAGAGAGTGCAACGTAAGAGCAACAAGGATGATTTCTCTGGGTTGAGGAAGAGCTATAGGGAGAGGCTGAAGGAGTTAGGAATGGTTTCTGTAGAAGAAAGGCGTTTTCTCAGAGGAGACATGATAAGCTACAAAAATATTTACAGCTATTAATAATACAGAAACAAATAATTAATCGTTGTGGACATGTCCAGGTAACCTCAGAGCTAATGTTGCTGAGCAATTCATCAGACAGAATGTCACATTGTATAACGAAAAGCATGATTTCAGTAAAGGTTGTTATTTTTGAAAATAGTCCTGCCAGAGGAGTTTGTGGTGACTCGATTGCATACATTAAGAAAGGGTTAGATTTTGTTTATGAAATGGGTTGGGTATTCATATAATATTATTGACGAAGCAATTGGCGGGTTTATTAGTTTGTAGTTATTAAATAGTTAGAATGGGCATGTGTGACCATAAATTAGTTATTTAAATGCTTGCCTCAACCAAATCCAAATATTTTTCATTGTTTTGATTTGGTGGTTTTGTTAGTTAACAACAAATTGACAGCCCTAGGGTGCTTGTTGTTTGGAATTGATGAGATGTTTGGTAGTGGGTTGACCTGGGACAGTCTCCCGATAAGGCCCATTGTGGCTTTTTAAAACTAGTCTCTATAGTCTTAATGCTTACAACTGTAGGTACTTATTATCATATTTTTTTTTATTTGAAGTTTTTAAAATAATTTTTTCGAGCGAGTACTAAAGACTTTTATTAACACACTTGATAGAATGCACTATATAATCATCCCTATAATATGTCAATTGCTTTAATATGCCAAATTGCTTACCTTTTGCATTTAAAGTACTTTGTTCAT
>JABUQX010133609.1:0-37500 GCA_015478945.1 Trachelipus rathkii
GCTGTCTCTTTATCTTGTACTTTGTCTTTTAATTTTCTTAAACAATTTTTAATGATCCCTACCGAATTCTCACAAATCCCATTGCTCCACGGGCTTTCTCCCGCCGTGCTCAACTGTTCTATGCCAAAACCCTCTGTGAGGTATTTTACTTCTTCATTGTGAAATTCTAATCCACAATCCGAAAGAATTCTTCTAGGTGGTCCGAATACCCTAATCCATGTCTGCAAGATCTTCTTGACTATTGTACCAGGTGTCTTGTCTCTTATCCATTCTGCCTGGGTATATTTTGTAGCTAGGTCAACAATAACTAAAAACTTGTTGTTTTCTATCTCTCCGATATCCATAGCTATAGTATCATTAAACACCTTACTTAAAGGAAAACCTACCACTGGAGTTGGTTTGTTCCTTTTATATTTCAGGCAGATACTACAAGTCTCACAATAATTCTTCAGAACCTCCAAAAATCTCCTTATTTGTTGCTTTTCATGTTCTTTCTCCAATCCACAGAGTATCAATTCTTGTAGTTTCTCATATTTTGCATGACCAAATTGTAGATGCAATTTGTAACTTATTTTCTTCCAATTGGGTTCGTCTGTTATCCATTTGCATCCCAACCACACTTTCTTCTCTATATTCAATTGTTCCATCAGTTGAACTCTGACGTGTCCACTCTCATCTAATCTACATTTTACCTGATGGTTTTGCACTTTGCCCAGTTCTAACCATGGCTCTTCGTTTTTCCAAATAAATCCAGCCTTTAACTTCTGCAGTGTCTCCATTCCGATGTGCCATGGAACGTTATCTTCTACAATTGCTGTCGTTAGGATAATTTTTCTTCCATTCCACCAGGTTGGTATTTTTAGGATTTTTAACACATTATACTTTGTATCTCCGAATGTAAAAGAACCCGATCCCTCTTGATTATTTCTTATTCTAAATAATTCGTTCTCGGATATTCTTCCGAGAACGAATGGAAGTCACTTCTCTCCTAGGATTGTCCTAGGGCATCCTGTATCAATAATGCCTTCAATTTTCCCAAAGAATGAGTCTCCATGTGTTATTTCTTCTGGAAAATTGGTTGACCATGCACAAGCAACATTTTCTTCCTTTCTTTGCTCTCCTCCTCTTCTTTGGTTTATCCAGTTCTTTGGACAATCTTTGGCCACATGTTCCTTATCTTTGCATATCCAGCAACTTGTAACCTTCTCCTTACACTCTCTTGCCATATGATAAATCGACCCACAATGAAAGCATCTCATGATTTTTCTTATTGATTTTCTCACCCTGGGTTTTTTCTTCATTTTCATACCATCCAGTTTGGTGTGTTCCTTCTTTTGTTTCCTTCTCTGTTATGCGCAGTGTTTCTCTCTTTGTATTTTCATAACCTTGATTTCCATCCACGCAAGCCCCAATGACAATTTGTCTTTCTGTATCTGATAAATCTGCTCTAGATAGAGCAAACCAACCTTTGATCAGGTCTTGATTACCCATTTTTTCGATTTTTGCTATTTCGCGCTGGGCCCTCTCAAATCTCTCGAAATAATCTCTTAACGTCTCATTTCTTTTCCTCCGGATATCGTAGTACTCCATTACCTTTTTTATTGTCTCTACCCGATTGTCTCTTTTGTATTTGCCATCGAGTTGTTTCACTATTTCTTGTATTGCACTGTCGCTTTTCAGTGTTTCCAAAGTCAGAGCATCCACACATCTCCATGCCTCATCTTGTAGACTACTCTTCACAATTAATCCTGGGTAGTCATAAAACAGTGATTCCATCAAATCCCATTCATTTATACGAGTGCGCCATTCTTCATATTCTTCTGGTTTCCCTGAAAATTCGGGTATCCTTATCCTTGGATTTTTCTTTTCCTCTGTCATTTCTGTTGATGTTTCTGCCACGGCTTGTTGTTTTTCTTGTATATCCTGAGTTTCTTCCTGACGCGGAGTAGACGGTGGTGTCTCGTCTGACATATAATCTCAAGGTAAACGGAATACTAGATGGCTCTGCTACCACTGAAATTTGGGGTAGTATGATGCGTAGTTACGATCTACTGACCTTATAGGATATCTCTTGATGTTGACATGTAGGTCCTTTCTGTTCAATGAAGTTACTGCCCACTAGTCTGCTCTAAAGGCCTTTAGGTGGGTAAATCTGGTTGTGTTGTCCTCCTTTTGTATAGGTCTTGAATATTTCCTTTTATTCGTATTCAGGTTTTTAATCATCTAAATATTCTCGTATTAAATAATCAATATTGATTTTTGTTTATAAATATTCGAAGGGCTTGCGTGTTATTCTTTACATATACGTCTGTAAGGGAGAGAAAAGAGATAGGTGTCAGTATCAAATTATAACAAGTGTGCAATAATTGTTCTTCAGCTACACTTAAAAATTAAATCATATCTTATCTTATTAGATGAAGAATATCCTGACTTTTGACAAAACTTCTTTCTTCTTTATATTATTGCAGCCAGTATCACCTAAAAATAATCATAAATATTATATAATACCTGAGCTCGATCTTATCAAGTCCTTCAGAAGGAAATAGACAATTTCAGAGTTCCAAAATTGTAAAAAAATGGGCACCATCGAGATGAAGTCAATTCAGGTGGTAAGTCAGTTTCAACATATTCTAACAAAAAACAACTCGACTGAAAATATAATAATTCCTAAGAAAAAAAGAATTTAGCAAGAAAAAAAAATGAAAACTATAAAACATTAATAAATTGTTGATAATCATTCAAACAACTGATGGGTGAAAAAGCGTGATAGAAAAGACAGAATGAAAGGTAATCAAAGCTGAAGAACAGAAAGAAAAGATAGTAAATTATTGTATGTCCTGGACTCTGGAGAACGATCTTATCAATTTCACTCCTGTATTACCATAAAACTTTCGAAAAAAAAAGAAAAAATTAATACCTTACCATGACCTCTATTTCCTACACCTCTACCACTTTTTCTTTTTTTTCTTTTTTTTTTGCCAGAAGTAGATGAACGCCCATGACCCCCTTCCTTATGGGAGATGGGAGGGGTATCTGGCGTCATCTGTGCTGAATGGGTGTGAACTTCATTACCCGTTCGTGGTGCACATGACCTAGCTCCAGGTTTGGATCTTTTTCCTGACCCCTCTGGGACATCTACAATAAAGACCCCCACTAAGTCAGAGTTAATGAGCATTGGATTCCTTCTCGATTCAAGCTGCCTACCCGGATAAAGTTCCATGTTGTCATCCTTAACTTCTTTCAGAAACACCCCTCTTATTTCAACTCCTGATAAAATAAGAAACGCATCCAAAGGCAAAATTTACTCTTTAGAACTGAAAGGCGAAGATATGCTGCCATTCTAAGAAATCTACAGCAGAAAAGATTTCCCCTTACAAACGTTTATAGATTTCCCCCACGTCAGGACTCCCGAAGACCCTAAATCTCCGTTTGCTAACGACCTACTGCACCAATTATCAACCCTCTAAAGGTGAAAATTTGGTTTGCAAAACTACAGTGTTCAAACGTTCCCAGCCAGATGTTATTTAATGTGATGGTTTAAATTCACCCCAAGCGAAAATACTGTAGGGGACCGCATGATATATGCGCAGTCTGTGGAGAAGAATTTCATTCCTTAATTTCATTCCTTGTGAAAACATACCACTCTGCAAAAACTGTGTAGAACCTCACAGTGCCTCTTCCCTTAAATGCCCGTCTTACCTGCTTGAACAGGAGGTTTTGGAGTTATGCACCATTTAAAAATTGAGCAGGAGAGATGCTAGACACCAGCTCAAAGACAAAAATCCTACAAGAAAGGCAATCCTATGCTACAATTGCAGCAGCCCATCCCCCGTCTCCGTGTGTCAACCCACCGACACAACTCCATTCCAGTAGAACTCTTCCTCCCAATCCCAGCGAAACTCAAGCAGTTACTGTAGCCTGCTCACCTGCACAGCCTATATTACAAACTATTCAAATAGTCAAAAAACAGCCCTCAATCAGATCTCCCGCTTAAAATGCCGTCAGCAACCCTACCCCGAGTACTGGCTTTTACTAACCAGCAATGAACTAGTCTGGTTCATCTTCACTATAGCTTGGAAAGCCTTTCCTTCAAGAAAAACTGCTATACCCTCCAGTGAGTTCCAAATTACAAGAGGCCTGCGTCTTTTTCCCCTAATATGTCTCCCACCATCACTCTAACACCTGAAAAAAGATGTCCTAAAACAAAAACAAAAGATTAAGCACCAAAGCAAAGATTACTCGCTAAAATATAAAACATCTGAATTTCTATAGTATAGCACACTGACCCCAGATATAAAAAATACAACTCAGAAGGGACCTCGCCATAACCACAGCTGTCGAACAACCCACCAACCAACCCTCTGATAGCTTGCTGATTTAGACATATTCCCCTTTCCACCACTTCTTTAATTTCCACCTCAACACTCCCTAAAGGATTCCATGCCTTAGCGGATGAAATGAATTATAGTTCCCAAATAGAGCTTGATGTGAAAACCCACTCTCTTTCTAATCTTCCTGCGCCTCCGAGGGAGGTGAATGGAAAACCGTTGAACGCAAACATCGTAAACGCCCCAATTCTGTTGGCGGCATGAAAGGGGACCGAAAATCTCCATCTCAGCACTCAAATTAGTAGTCTCCCAAAATCACCCACCTGATGACTCGCTGACAAAGTCGTAACCCAACGGATCTCACTATCTCAACTCCAACACCCTCTCAAAAAGATGACACATTTCAGGTGACACTTCTTCCCCCGTTTCCATGGAAACAGCCCCATATTCTCCACACTTTTCCGAATCTGTTTACTTGGCAGATACTGATATCGCTCCCATTCCCAAACATGAGCACCCTGGTTGCTCTTCTAACAACCAACCAAGTCCATATAATTAACATGGACTTGGTTAAACTTAACTTACTTAGCATTCATGGCGAAGTCACTCAGCAATACCACAGAAAACTTTCCCCAAAACCCGATCAGCCTTTCCTCCTCACCTTTGTCCTCACCCAATATTACCTAGCACATAAGGAGCTGGTAATCAAAAAGACTATCCTCATAATATTCATAGCAACACACAATGGAATTGTCGTGGCTACTACTATAATTTTGAACTTGTTCAACTAATTAACATATGTACATCAAAGTGCAAATGTTTGCAGGAACTTCAACTACGTTATGGCGACTTCTTCCAACCGTCGGAATATAAATCGCCGCTAACTTCTACAGAGAGGTGCAGGAATTCTCATTCATAAGTCTATCCCCTTCGAACTAGACTTCATGCAGTGACAGCAATTATCCATTTGTCCACCAATTTCACTGTCTGTTCGATCTACTTGGCTCCCAGTAGTAAGTTTACTAAGACTGACTTAGCCGACCTTTTTATGTAGCTCCCCGGTCCGGTTGTTATACTGGGAGACTTTAAGCAAAGACGTTGCCCTTGGGCCAGACATGATTTCGTACATATACTCCGTCATATCCATCCCTTTGCATCAGTGTTTATGCTGGATCTGTATAACAGAATCTGGGTCGAATCCTCTTTTCCATCTATTTGGATAACAGCTTTTGTAATCCCTATTCTCAAACCTGGGAAAGACCCGAAGTTGGCGGACAACCAAAGACCAATTTCACTGACCTGTCATATTTATAAATTAATGGAGAAAATGGTTTCAGGCCGCCTTCTCCCTGTTCTGGAGAGTCAGGCTTTTTCAAACTTCCAGTTTGGTTTCCGCAAAAATTGTTCGACCGCGGATCCCTTATTAAAACTGGACCATAGGACATCCGGGAAGCCTTCCCAGCTGGTGGGGTGGAATGGTTTTGTCTTTTTTGACCTTGAAAAAGGTTATGACACAACTTGGAGAACTGGAGTTCTCCTTAAACTCCAATCGCTCGGTTTCCGAGGGAAACTTCCTCTCTTTATTAAATTCCTTCTGTAAATAGATCCATCCAGGTTCGGTGCTCTTCTGTTCTATCACGCCACTTTACTCTGGATGAAGGCGTTCCGTAGGAAAGTCTTTTAAGTGTATTACTATTTGCTCTCGGATTTAATGACATCGTTATTTCTATCTATGTTGATGACCTGATGCTATATATTGCCGGTGGCAGGCTGCCATTTCTTGAACTGCAACTTCAACTAGCTATTGAGAATATTTCACAATGGGGTAACTCCCATGGCTTCCATTTTTCACCCACCAAAACCTCAACAGTACTATTTAGGAAAAAAGGGAGTCAAACAACCTGCCACCTTCCTCCCGCGAACCCAACCTTATATGGTTCACCCATTCCTGTAACTTCACAAGTCGAATTTCTAGGGCTCATTTTTAGATGACCACAGGAAAGGAAGTGACGACATATTCGAATAAAGATTTCCATTTTTTTATATAGTATTAAATCTTTAATTTTATCATTAGTGTTTTAATTTTTTTTTATTTTCTTTAAGAAGAGAACTTTAATATTACTTTAACATTATAACTAAATGAGGTGGGCGTGACCTTGATTTACGTATTTTAACTAGACAGCTTAGTAGTAATTTTATCGTGCAGTTCAAAGCGAAGTGTTATATTTGTTATATTCTCACGTGTAAAATAAAGTGAGAGGTATAATTAAAAATAATCATTAAACAAAAGTTATATTACTTTTAATCGTCGATTTTTCAAGAAAATTCAATCCAGCAATTTTCTTTATCCGAGTTGTTTTTGCTTCATATCAAGAAATTTTATCAAAGTGGTAGCAGAGAGCATAGTTAAGAAGCAAAAAGTGAAGAAGATGCCTGACTCAAACAAAAAATAACTGAAGGAGGTAGAAGAGATACTAGAACAGGATGCCCATTGTTTTATGGAGAAGAATGGGTGAATTTCGAGGAATGGAAGGAAAAAGTAAAAGCTTGGTTACTCACTGAAAAAGAATATGTAAGATACCCAGGATTAGAGATTAAATTAAGACTAGGAGGAGAAGCTCTTGAAACAATTAAGGAAATAAAAAGGAAGATCTTGTGAAGAAAGGAGGGGAGGAGTCGATAATAGAAAAATTGGGATAAGATACGGTAAAGACAAGGTCACTGACCAATTCGATAAGATGAGAAAGGAGTTGCAAAAGAAGTCTGTTTAAATTGCTCATTAGCTGCCAAAAATTGTTTAATGATGAAAGGTGGATTTGCTCCAAACCAATTATTATTTGGAAGGAATATAGGTTTTCCTACCTTGATAAACAATGACAGACCATCAATCTTAGAAAGAGAAAATGTGAGAGATCATAAAGTGGAGGAAACAGTAATTGGAGAGGAAGTATGGGATAAAAGGGTATATAAAAGGGAGTATGAGAAAGAATGGAGAGATCCAGCAAGAATCATTGGAATAGACGACTAAACTGCAGTGGTAAAACATGGAGGCTCTCCTAGGGAGGTAAATAGAATACATATTACGAGAATTAGAAGAAAACCAGAAGAGAAGAAAAATGAGAGAGAAGAAGAAAGATATGAAGAGTTGGAAGAATCCGAAGAGGAAGAGAATGAAGAGAAAGAGATGAGAGAGAGAATTTTAACCGAATTAATGAAGAAGAGCATGAATTAGAAAAAGAAATTCAAGTAGAAGAGAGAATACCGATTATGAAGGGAGGTGAGAGGTACTGAGCAAGCAAAAAAGAAGACCAAGGAGAAATGAGAGGTAAAAATAATGTGGAGAATTTATGAACAGGACAAAACACGTGGATTGATTTTAAGGAATGGCAAAACATTATTACACGTATACCGGATGAGGAGGAGGTATTTTTAGCTAATTTTGAAAACCAGGTGTTAGAAACAAAAGTAAAGGAGATGGAAAGTTGCATTGAAAATTAGGTGTACGAGGCCTTAAATAAAGGAAGTGAAAAAATATTAACAACTAGATGTATAGTGACAGAAAGAAGGAAGAAGGGTTTGTAAGGCAAGGTTAGGTGTGTGAGGTTTCGAAGAAAAAGATGGAGAATATTCTACAAACGCACTCACATGTGATACTGACACTTTAAAATTATGTATAGGAATATCAAAAAGATATGGTTGGAAATGTAAAACAATGGATATTAAGACATATAGAAATATCTACAAGGAGGTAAACTGAAAGAACAATTGATATATCACCTCCTCAAGAAGCAAGAACAAACAAAATATGGAAGTTAAAGAAGGCAGTTTATGGATTGAAAGACGCATCCAAGGTTTGGTATAATAAAGTGGTAAAAGCGACGAAAGAAGTAGAAGGAGAGAAATGCTTATTAGATCCAACAATATTTAAAAACGTTGATGAAATAATGAGCTAATAGCAGTAATATGTACCCACGTGGACGATTTATTATATGGAGGAAATGACAAATTCGAAGTCATAGGAGCAATTAAGAAAAAAATTAAAAATTGGAACAAGAAAAGCAAGGATTATTTAAATACATAGGAGTGGAGTGAAACAAGAAGAAGGATTTTTATGGATGAGTCCAGAAAATTATATAAAACAGATGCAAACAGACAATGAGATCTACGGACCTATGGAAACAGGAGAGAAAGAATTAAAAAAGAAGAAATGACAAGATACAGATTATTAGTAGGACAACTAAATTGGGTGAGCCAACATAGTAGACCGGACATTGCTTATAGTGTGAGTGACTTGAGCAAGGCTAATTAGATAGCTTATGGGAAAGATTTGAAGAAAGTTAGTAGAGTAGAGAAGAGTTAAAGATAAAAATGGAAGAGTTAAGAGAAGGAATAATTGGGTTTGAAATGTACACAGACGTTTCATTGAGTAATGTCGACAAAGAGAAGTCACAAATAGGTTATATAATTAGTTTGGTAGATGAAAGTAAGAAAATTGTGACCAATAATTTGGAAATCAGGAGTTGCCAAGAGGGTGGCAAGATCAACAATAGAAGCAGAAACGTTAGCAATAATTGAAGGAGCTGAGACAACTGTTTATTTGAAAAACATATGGAAAGAAATTACAGGGGAAAATGTTCCTATAGAAATAAAAACTGTTAGCAAAACACTGAGTAAAGCTATTTATTCCACTTCGGGAGTGACGAGTAAAAGATTGAAGATAGACATCGCTGTTATTAAAGGAATGAAATAAATAAAGTAACATGGATAAACACAAAAGCACAGATAGCGAATGTGTTAACGAAAGAAGTGAGAAGAGACAACATGAGGTTATATGTTGAAGGAAAGAGGACAAGAGAGGAAGAAGAGAGATAAAGAGAAAAATGATTTGGTTGATTAAATCTACTGAACTATTCAATATATTTTTATATTTACAGAAAAGGGAGTGACAACATATTCGAATAAGGATTTCATTTTTTTTATAGTGGTAAATCATTAATTTTATCATTAGTGTTTTTATTTATTTTATTTTCTTCATGAAGAAGACTTTAAAATTACCTTAACATTATAACTAAATGAGGGAGTCGTGACTTTTGATTTACGTTTTTTAACAAGACACCTTAGTAGTAATTTTATCGTGTAGTTTAAAGCGAAGTGGGGCCTACCTTTGTTATATTTTCACGTGTAAAAAGAAGCGAGAGTCAATTAAATAATAATCATTAAACAAAAGTTATATTATTTTTAATTGTCGATCTTTCAAGAAAATTCAATCTCTTTACTCACTTCAGCAATTTTTTAAGGCGAGTTGTTTTCGCTTCGTATCCAGAAATTTGATCAGTTCGCCCATTCCTATAACTTCAGAAGTCAAATTTCTAGGACTCATTTTTAGATGACCACTTAACATACGCACTGTACATTAAACTCCTGAAAACGACTTGTCATCGCGTGTTTGACCTATTACCTCATCTCGCCTCAAAATCTTGGGGTGCTAATAGCAAGTCCCATTGGCGTATCTACACCGCCCTAATCCGATCGAAGCTAGACTATGGCTGCGCAGTATATGGTCAGAACTCTCCAACTCTACTACACCTGTTACATCCCATCCAAAATGAGGCGATCAGAATCTCAGCTGGAGCCTTCCGATCGTCCTCCCGGGTGAGCCTTGAAATTGACTCCGATGTGATGCCACTCTCTTCGAAGGGAATACATCATGTGCACAAGTTATCTTCGCTTTCAAACCCCAAAACCGTCTGCTCTGACATCGATTCTGCAAAAGATAACTCGGAAAAGAATCCTCCTTACTGGTCATTTGCAAATACAGTTTATAACTTCCTCAACATCCCTTTGCAAAAGGTGCTGTAGTTTCTTATGATGAAGGGTATAAACCTTGGCTATTCCCTGCTCACACCATCTTCCTCTCCAAATGCAGCCACCCCACTTCCTTGTTAAAATCCTCATTCTTCTCTCATTCCGCAGTTCACGGTGTATTTACTCCAGTGTTAAACGACGGCTCTGAAACAGGGGACAGTGTTGGTGCGTCTGCTGTCCTCCCTGACCGCAACTTCTCCCAATGTTTCAATTTTTTAAGGCAGAATTAAAGACTATAATGTTTGCCCTCGCTCAAATTTTATTCCTTAACCAAGGCCACTCTTATGTCATTTATTCAGATTCTCTCTTTTCACCCCAACCGCTTAAAGCCCCCTATTTTGAAAACAATGCTATCCGCTGTACAACAATTTCTTCGGCTGCTCCACTCTCGCAAAAAACAAATTATACCATGCTGTGTCTCCTTTCACGTAGGGGTAACTGGCAATGAAATCGCGTACAGAGGCCAGAAAGGCCGCCTTCTCTTTCCGGAGATCTTCTAGGTACCTTCCGGATGCTATTCGACAAGGTCGCCTCCCATCAACTGATTAATTATTTTCCTGATCTCCGGCAAGGTTTCTGGTCTTACTGACAGGAATGCTGGGCGAGTGATCAGCGAGGGGTTGAAACTTAGAAATGTAAAGCCAAACATTGGTGAGTGGTTTTCCTCCGACAAAAGCGCTTGCACGAGGTGATACTTGCATGCCTCCGCATTGGCCACACCATCATCACTCACAGCCACTACATGTCACGGGATCCCCCTCCCATTTGCAAATTTTGCCGTCGCCATACCCGCAATCTGTTCACCATATCTTCATTGATTGCCCTCAACTGGACCCAATTAGCCGTCGTCATTTTCCTACTCTATGATCCATAACACCTAAAAGTTTATCCCATATCTTGTCTGAATTCTCCCTCTTTAATAGTAACTCTTTCTTCTGTTATCTCCAAGAACTAAATATTCTTAACATTTAATTTTGTTATGTAACATTAGGACTACATTTAATGAAAGGACATCATTTTATTTGTTTTTATTTATTTTTTGACTGAATATATATTTCACCATCTAAATTTTCTTTTACGACATTTAAATTAAGTATGAGCCAGAACCCACTCTTGGAGTCGATTATTCAACCCAGTGTGGCCGCTTCCCTGTGGGCCGTGATGGGTTCTGTACACGAACTCAATTTTTTTTTTTTTTTTGTAGACTTGTAAAACTGAAATTTTTTAATGTTAATTGTAGGCGGAGAGAGATGTTATCGAAAGTGAGCTGAAGGGAGGCGAAATAGACATGAAGGATGTTTTCTTAACTGCTTTAGCACAAGACGGAGCTATAAATGAACCAGCTTTGTCCGTGTCCAGTCTTGGACGGGTGTTCGGACCTCTTCAAAAACAGGTATTATGCTTTTTAAATGAATCAGAAATATTATTTAAGTATTTTTAATTTTTTAATGTTATTTAAAATTTGAGTTGTTGAATATTACCATTGATTCGGATTCAATATTTGTTTTTGTTTTTTTCGAAATGTTGTTTTTTTTTTTTTTCCATAGTTATTCCTTCTTAAAGGATTTATGTTTAATTTGATGTTTTATTTAATGTGGATATATTTGACATCTATTTCACTGTTTATGATTTATATATATTTAACGGTTGTGAATGATGACAGTCCTCGGCATGAAGTTATGTTAGATGATGAGCAGCTGGAACAAGTGTCCGAGTTTAAATATTTAGGATATATGTTGGATGAAAAGGGAACGGATGATGCAGAGTGTAGTAAGAAAGTTGTGAATGGCAGGAAGGTGGCTGGTGTAATTAAATCCTTGAGTGCGCTGGGGATTTACATGAGGGTATGTTGTTACCTGTGTTAATGTATAGTAGTAAGACTATGGTCTAGAATAAGAGGTATGGATCTAAAGTAAAATGTATTCAGATGAACAACCTTAGGGGCGTGTTAGGTATGAGAAGAATTGATAAAATGAGAAATGAACGTATTAGAGAATTGTGTGGTGAGAAGAAAGAGGTAAATGAGAGAGTAAATGAAAGTAGGTTGAGATGGTTTGGTCATGTGGAAAGGATGGATGATAGTCGGTTGGTTAAGTGGATGTATAGTGGTGAGTGTGGTGGTGTGTGTGCTGGGAATGGGCAGGCTGAGAGACCGAAGAAAAGTAGATTGAGTAAGTAAAGGAATGCCTGGAGGAGAGAAATGAGAGTTTGGTAGAGGCGAGAAGAAAGGTGCATAATAGGAGTGAATGGCGGGGTTTTGTGAGGGGGTAATGGTTGTGGCCCACCTGGGCCAAGGGATGAACCCTACATTGACGAAATGCCATAGTGAGGGTCCGTCGCGGTCCCGTGAAGCTCTAGGGTGGATTTTCTGACAGCGACGAGTTCTCACCAAAAGGTATAAGGGGGGGCGGTAAGGCTGGGCTATCTTTTCGACTTTCGTCATATTATTCTACTTTTTTGTTTCCGGTGCATGTTGGGCACCTTACCCTCAATCTTGGGGAGAGAAGGTGGTTGATGATGATTATGATGATGATATTTAATGGTTGATAATTGCATTTTAATTGTCTAGGTTTGGAACAAAATTTCTGTAAAATACGGTGAGCAAATATTTATAAAACTTGAAAATTGACGAGTTGGAATATAGAATAGGAAGAAGCCATTAATGTGTAAAAGTTTAATCTTGCTTTCCTATGGATGTTAGGCAATGGAATCTGGTGTTAATTACTTTCCTTAGAAGCTATCAAAAATGAAATCACAAATTTGGCCTTACAATCAGATTTTCATAAGAAAACAAAGATCATAAAATTTTAATCAAATGTTTCGTTTTGAAATTTTTCAAAGTTAATCTTACTCTGTTTTTTAAAGATTCATTAATGTCCCTCGTTATTAATTACTGATTTCTATATCTTAATTTAAATTGCAGGTTCAAGAAAGTATTACCAGACAAGAGTCTCTTGTTGCAGATATCCAAACTACTTACAACGAATTCAGCGGAGGATCTTCCAGTGATAGTGATAGGGAGACTAAGTTGAAAAAACTTGCTGCCGCACATGATAGCTTTATGGAACTTCTAGAAAACCTCCAAGAAGGAACAAAGTTTTACAATGACCTCACGCAATTGCTTGTTAATTTTCAATCTAAAATTTCTGATTTTTGTTTTGCTAGAAAAACTGAGAAGGAAGAACTACTGAAAGATTTGACATCTGGGTTAGCTAATCAGAGTGTGGGTACAACTCCAACACCCCCTTCTCATCATCAAGAAGCATCTCAGTCAGGGCCCAAATCGGCTCCTCCAAGACCCCCACCACCTACACCCAACCCATATCAGGGAGCTCCTCAGGCTCCACCTCCATCATATTCTTCGACTCCACCTTCATCTGCTCCTCCCACAGGTGCTCCTTCATACAACCCTCCAGCAGGTGCATTGCCGTACCCAATGAATCCACAAGGAATGCCAGCACCTCAGGGCGGTTATCAACAATATCCAGGATACCCAGTTTATACACCAATGCCTCAAGGGTACAACCCATATTATACCCAACCAACTCAACCATTCTCGAGTCCACCATACCCACAACAGCCCTACCCTGGCTACCCATACCCACCTCAAACTCCACAACAACAGTGGCCTCCAAGATCGTAAACAAAAATTGATTACTATGCCTTATGATTTTGTAGATATTAAACTATCATCAGGAATAATTCAGAAATTGTTGAATGTGGGTGATAATCTATTATTAGTTTATTATTATTATTTAATGTTGATTTCTTACCATAATCAGATGCCATGCTTTATATATATTTATGTTATTTTCTTATAGGTTTCGGAAAAGATTTATATAAATATATATTATAAAAATAAACGTATTCACTAGACTTAAGAATTCATTGTTTATTATTTACTTTTATTTTGCTTACAAAAAAAACTAATAATAAAAGTTTTTTAGTACATGTAGTTTTTATTAATAATAATTTATTTACATTTGTTTGTGCAGGAGATCCGTGTTGCATTTATCTTCAATTACAGGCTTCTAAAATTTGGTGTGGCGTGGACTTACCTTTAATCAATTATCGAGGTTCGACTTAAATTTTGAATCTGGAACACAATCTGTCCAGCGCTGCAGAGGCGGAGGAGCAAGGTCTTGGGTGGAGGCGGAGCCACCAAAAAATTTCAACGGCTCCGTAGCCCTGAATCTCTGTAATTTTATCATAATTTTGTTTTTTGTAAGAGACCTAAGAAACGTTGGATTCATAAGCCAATGATTTATAATATATACACTGTATATGTAACTTCAACCTATTCCATAATTACTTTGAGTAGAATATTTGCTTATAAAAACCAATGGTGATTGGTTTAGGATTAATAGCGGAGTAAGACAGGGTTGTGTTATGTCTCCTTGGTTATTCAATTTGTATATGGATGGGGTTATGAAAGAATTTGAGGTGGGGATGGCAGGAAATGAAGTGTTAGAATGGTGGAGAATGGAGTTGAGTGGAGGGTGCCCTACCTATTATATGCGGATGATTTGGTTCTGTGTGGCGAATCTGAAGAGAGTTTGAGAGGATTGATAGAGAGATTTGGCAGGGTGTGTGAAAGGAGGGGCTTGAAAGTAAACGTGGATAAGAGTAAGGTTATGGTTGTGAGTGAGGACACTCCTCAGTGTGAAGTTATGTTAGATGGTGAGCAGCTAGAACAAGTGTCTCAGTTTAAATATTTAGGGTATATGTTGGATGAGAAGGGAACGGACGATGCAGAGTGTAGTAGGAAAGTTGTGGCTAATGGCAGGAAGGTGGCTGGTGCAATTAAATCGTTGGTGAATGCAAAGGGACTAAGTCTTGAGTGTGCTAGGGTCTTACATGAGGTATGTTGTTACCTGTGTTATTGTATGGTAGTGAGACTATGGTCTGGAATGAAGTATAGATCTAAAGTTCAATGTGTTCAGATGGACAATCTTAGGGTGTGCTAGAGTGTGAGAAGAATTGATAAAAGAGAGTTTTGAACGTATTAGAGTGGTGTGGTGTGAAGAAAGGGAGTAAATGAGAGAATAAATAAGAAAGTATGTTGAGATGGTTTGGTCATGGAAAGGATGAATATTAGTAGGTTGGTTACGGATGTATAGTGGGTGAGTGTGTTGGGAACCGACCGGCTGGGAGACCGAAAGAAAGTGGATTGAGTCGGTGAACGAATGTCTGAAGGAGAGAAATGTGAGTTTGGCAGAGGCGAGAATAAGGTGCATGATAGGAGAGAATGGCGGGGTTTTGTATGGGGGCATGGTTGTGGCCCACCTGGGCCAGGGGATGAACCCCTTACATTGACGATTTCCATAGTGAGGGTCCGTCGCGGTCCCATGATGCTCTAGGGTGGATTTTCTGTCTGTGACGAGCTCTCACTAATTAATGGTACAGGGGGCGGTAGGCTGGGCTTTCTTTTTCGACGTTTGTCATGTTCTCCTACTGCTTTTCTTTTCCGATGCTTGGCACTACAGCACCTTAACTTCCAAACCTATTCCATAATTACTTTGAGTAGAATATTTGCTTATAAAAACCATTATCACAGATAATACTTGGGACACTGAAATTCCTAAATTCATAATTTTTTTTTTTTAGCTTAAATTCGGTCTTCCCACTATTACAATATTGCATTTTTGTTATTGTTCTCACATTGGAACAGATGTTGAAGTGTGACGAATCAGACAAGATGTGGGATAGCCTTTAGTTATGAAAACGACGACGGCGAATGGAGTCCAGTTGAGGACAATCGATGAAGATGTGGTGAACAGATTGCAGAGTATGGCGACGGAAAATTTGCAGGCGGAGGGAGGATCTCATGACATGTAGCGGTTGCGAGTGATGGTGTGGCCAATGTAGAGGCGTACAAGCTATTTCGTCGGTGAGAGGAAGACCACTTACAATGTTCGTCTTTATATTTCTAAGTTTCGCCTCTCCAATCACCTGCTTAACACTCCTACCAGTTAGACAGGAAGCGTTGTCGGAAAGGATGATGATAATCAGTTGATGGCGAGCTCGAATGGCATCTGGGAGATACCGAGAACAGCTAAAGAAAGAGGAGGCTGCCATTCTGGCCTCTCTGTCAGAGGTTTCGTTGCCAGTCACCCCTTCGTGAGAGGGAGTTCAACTATATAATTTGTTTTTCGCAAGTGGAATAGCCGTATAAATTGTACAGCGGATACCGTTGTGTTTTTAGAATAAGTGGTCTTAGGGTAAGGAATAAAATTCGAGATGGTAATCTTTATAGCCATTAATTCTGTCGTAAAGATTGAAGCATGAGGGGGGAGGTTGCGGTCAGGAAAGAAAGCAGACGCATCAACATCGTCCCCAATTCAAGGCGGTCAGTAAACACTGGAGTAAATCCCCCCGTGAACTGCTGAGTGAGGCAAGAATGATCCCTTTAACAAGGCAGCTGAGTCACTGGATTTGGAGGGAGAGGTCAGGACCAGGCAGATGGTGGGAGCAGGGAATAGCCAAGGTGTATACCCTTCATCATAAGAGAACTGCTACTCCTTTTGCAAAGGGATGTTGAGAGTTAATTTTATAAACTATGTTTGCAAATGGCCAGTAAGGAGGTCTAAAGTATCTCTCGTGCAGAATTGGTGTCAGAGCACACGGTACTTGGGGTTTGAAAGCGATGATAACTTAAGCACATGATGTGTTCTCTTCGAAGAGAGAGTGGAATCACATTGGCTTCAACTTCTAAATTCACCCATGGGAACGATCGGAAGGCTTCTGTGGAGATACGGATTACCTCATTTTGGATGAGATCTAACAGATGTAGTAGAATCGGGAAGGCTTGACCATATACTACGCAGCCATAGTCCAACTTCGATCGGATTAGGGCGATGTGGAGACGTAAAAGGGACTTGCAATCAGCACCCGAAAATTTTGAGGTTAGATGACGTGTCGTTTTCAGGTGTTTAATGTGCGGTGGGTGTTTGGTGGTCATCTAGAATGAGGCCTAGAAATATAGCCTATGAAGTTACAGGAATGGCTGAACCATATAAGGTTAGGTTCGCTGGATAAAGGTGATAGGTTCTTCGACTCCCCTTTTTTTCCGAAATAGTACTGCTAAAGTTTTTGTAGGTGAGAAGTGGAACCCATTGGAGTTACCCCGTTGTGAAATATTCTCAATGGCTAGCTGGATTTGATATTTAAGAAATAGTAACCTAGCACCGGCAATGCATAGCACCAGTTCATCAATATAAGAGGGAAAAATTGACCGTTGCTGGAATGGTAGTAACTATGTCATTGAATTCGAAAGCAAATAGTAATACACTTATAATACTGCCCTGCGGAGCACCTTCGTCGAGAGTAAAGTCGAGTGACAGAACAGACGTTCACCGGATGTGGATGGATCTTTCTGATCTAACAGAAGGCATTGGATAATGAGAGGAAACTGCCCTCGGAAACCGAGCTAGTGGAGTTTAAGGAGAACCCTTGTTCAGCACGTTGGAGTCAAACTTTTTCAAGGTCGAAAAAGATCCCAAGAACCATCCCGACAGTTGAGAAGGCTCCTCGGATGTCATGGTCCAGTCTTAACAAAGGATCCGCGGTAAACGATTTATGTGGAAGCCAAACTGGAAGTGTGAAGAAGCCTGGTGACTCTCCAGAACAGGGAGAAGGCTGCCTGTAACTATTTTCTCCATTAATTTGCAAGTATGTACGAAATGATGTCTGGCCCAGGGGCACTGTCTGTCTTTGCTATTCGCCAGTAGTTTCATACTCTGTAAATGTAAAATGACGGTTATAGGTATGATCTTCCCCTTTCGCTGTTGAAAAGTCGGGCGGTGCAGTGTTAATTCTTAATTTTTGAAAGGCTTCAGGATAGCAGAAAGAGCTCGAGTGGCTACCAAAACTATAACATAATGCATCTGCAACAGCGGCTGAAACAGAGATTGTATCGGTTATATCAGGCCCATAACGGAGGACTGAGTGGACAGTTTTTTGTACAACTTTCCACACTGAAGAAGGGGAGTTGTGGAGTTTATAGTCGAATTATAAGTTCGAAAGTACTGTTTACTCGTTTGGCGATTGGTTCGACGAGGTCTCACCGCAGATGTTTTAAAAATAATCAGGTTTGGGGTGGTGCGGGTCCTTTTATATTGCCTGTAAAGTTTTTTCTTCTCCCAGTTAGCTTGTGCACTCTTGGGACAACCAAAGGGTTGCCCAACGCCTACCTGCGAAAGATCGCGGAATGCAAGCTTCCTCTGCTGTGATGATAACTTGTTGGAAGAAGTTAAAGGCATCATTAATAATCGGAAACGGCTTGCTGAAGGGAGAAAAAGGGATAGATGTGGCCTGATAAAAAGGAGCCCACTCAGCTCGGTCATAACGCCAGCTGGAATTGGGTTTTAACATTGGGCTCGGTGCAAGTTCATTTAAGGGTATTGGATAATAGTCACTGAAGTATAAATAATCAAAACGGGAACAGGTAAGGCGAACCAAAAGAGAATGGGAGCAAAAGGAAATATCAATACAGGAAAAATGGTGTGTATTTAAATGTTCATATGTAGGGAGTTCAGTGTTATGGCATCCCAGGGAAAAGGGTGTTAGAAGATCTATAAGGATCTTAGGCTTAGATGAGGTGACAGTCACCCCATAAGGGGTGACGAAGGTTGAAGTTTCCTAGTATAACAACCGAAGTAGGAAGCTGCTAAAAAAAATAGGCTAAGTCGACCTTAGTAAACTCATAACTTGGACCAAGTAGATCGAGCACGCAGTAAGGCCGGTGGACAGATGAATTTGTGCTGCCACTGCATGGAGTTTAGTTTGAAGAGGGACTGGAGAATAGGGGACGGATTTAGGAATGAGTATTCCTGCACATCCCTTATCATTGTCACCTCTTTCTATAGAGGTTAGCGGCAATTTATATTCCGACGGTAATGGTAATGGGTAGAGTGAGAAAGTTGAAGAATGGTAAATCTTCAGGTATAGATGGAATTACTGGTGAAATGATCAAGAACGGAGGCGAGATGGTGATTGATTGGATTTGGAAGTTGTGTAATAAAGCGTTTATGGAGGGTATAGTTCCAAGGGATTGGAGGAGAGCAGTAATAGTACCCTTATATAAGGGTAAGGGAGAAAAGGGGAACTGTAGAAATTATAGGGGAATAAGTTTATTGAGTGTTGTAGGGAAGGTATATGCTGGTATTTTGGTCGAAAGAGTGCGTCGAGTGACTGAAGGACTGATTGGTGAAGAACAAGGTGCGTTTAGAAGTGGTAGAGGATGTGTGGATCAAATATTTACATTGAAACAAATGATTGAGAAAATGAGTGAGAAGAAGAATAAATTGTATTTAGGTTTTATGGATTTGCAACAGGCGTATGAGAGTTAATAGGGAAGTTTTATGGCAGGTGTTAGTGATATATGGTGTTGGTGGTAGGCTTCTGAATGGAATCAAAAGTATGTATGACGATAATGAAGCGTGTGTAAGAATAAATGGTGTCAATGGTGATGGTTTAGGATTAATAGCGGAGTGAGACAGGGTTGTGTTATGTCTCCTTGGTTATTCAATTTGTATATGGATGGGGTTATGAAAAAATTCGAGGTGGGGATGGCAGGAAATGGTGTTAGAATGATGGAGAATGGAGATAAGTGGAGGGTGCCCTACCTATTATATGCGGATGATTTGGTTCTGTGTGGCGAATCTGAAGAGAGTTTGAGAGGATTGGTAGAGAGATTTGGCAGGGTGTGTAAAAGGAGGGGCTTGAAAGTAAACGTGGATAAGAGTAAGGTTATGGTTGTGAGTGAGGACAGTCCTCAGTGTGAAGTTATGTTAGATGGTGAGCAGCTGGAACAAGTGTCTGAGTTTAAATATTTAGGGTATATGTTGGATGAGAAGGGAACGGACGATGCAGAGTGTAGTAGGAAAGTTGTGAATGGCAGGAAGGTGGCTGGTGCAATTAAATCGTTGGTGAATGTAAAGGGACTAAGTCTTGAGTGCTAGGGTCTTACATGAGGGTATGTTGTTACCTGTGTTATTGTATAGTAGTGAGACTATGGTCTGGGATAAGAAGTATAGATCTAAAGTTCAATGTGTTCCGATGAGAGATTTGCTAGGTGTGCTAGGTGTGAGAAGAATTGATAAAATGAGGAATGAGCTTATCAGAGAGTTGTGTGGTGTGAAGAAAGGGGTAAATGAGAGAATAAATGAAAGTATGTTGAGATGGTTTGGTCATATGGAAAGGATGAATGATAGTCGGTTGGTTAAGCGGATGTATAGTGGCGAGTGTGTTGCGCGGGAACCGACCGGCTGGGAAGAAAAGAAAAAGTGGATTGAGTCAGTAAACGAATGTTTGAAGGAAATATGAGTTGGTAGAGGCGAGAAAGGTGTATAACAGGAGTGAATGGCGGGGAGTTGTGAGGGGGGTATAGTTGTGGCCCACCTGGGCCAAAGGGATGAACCCCTTACATTGATCTACCATAGTGAGGATCCATCGCTGTCCCATGAAGCTTTAGGGTGGATTTTCTGACTGCGACGAGTTCTCACTAATTAATCGTACAGAGGGGGCGGTAAGGCTGGGCTTTCTTTTCGACTTTTGTCATGTTCTTCTACTGCTTTTCTTTTCCGATGCTCGTCACGCACCTTACTCCCATTCTTGGGAAAATAGAAGGTAGATAAAGAAAGAAAGAAAGATATATATAAAATTAGGGTGCCAGTTATTTCATAATTTTTAAATTTTAATGAGTGCCCCCAGCGTGTTCCTATAAAAGTAATAATAATATATTCTAAATTTGAGCGTGAATAATTTATATTAACCTGCGATGACACTTTCAATTAAAGTTTGTCGAAATGAAAGGCAAAGCAAAATCAAAAAAATTACTGGTAACTGGCCTCTTTCATTTCAGTGCTTACTTAAATAATATTCCAACAACATATATTACCTTCCAAGTAATAGGAGTTAATGTCAAATGAATAATATTTGTCCATATTATCCCGGACTAGTGGGAACCGGAACCCAGGATTTTTGTAATCCAGTTATTTTATCTGTTGGTCTTAGAGAGATACAGTTTTCACCAAGATGGTTAGAAATAATGTGGGCCAAATAGCCTTAATACAATTTTTGGAGATTTTTGTTTAAAAACCTTTGTCAAATACTACGAGGTTTCTGTAGAACAGCTAATGTTGGTTTTGGGTATTTTCCTCTGTAAACTTAAACCACCTGAAAAATATTTTTAAAGTAAATAATAATTGTTAAATTTCACCTAAATTATATTTTAAATTTGCGCAATTATATCAAAAGCCTAATTAGATAATACAAAAAATGTTCCTTTTAATAGAAATTGCTTCTGGTCTTCATCTTTGGTTATTTTGTCATTAAATTCTTTCATTAGCTTTATTTCTCTTTCTGCTGGGTCGTTAATAACTTGCAATTATCCTAATATTTTGTTCCCTTTCTTATAATCCTCTTTATTATCCCATTCTTGTGGATGTTTCTTTAAAAATTCGATGGTGATGTTGAATCTTTTAAATAAACTTAGTGAATATACACTTAGTAACTTTATTATTATATGATAATCATTATCTTCCCAAAAATTTAACATCATCGCCTTTTCTTAAAAATAATTTCTTCGAAATCTCTTCATAGTTTACTTCGCTTTTATCGTTCTCTAACGCAATAATTTTAACAGTCATTTCCATTCCGTCTTCATAATTAATTTTCATCGAATCGGGCAAAAAAAGAACATTCCTCATTTAGATAATATAAATGATTGATAAATTTAGAGATGGAAGCATTAGCTATTACTTTATCAGTATTTTTATAATTGTGCAAGGCCCTCAAAATTTAATGTCATTTAGAGGTATTTGAACAATGGAACCAATACATTGCATAACATTTTTACTATGGTTAGCTACAATAGTGATGATTCTTCATTACTAGTTAGAGTAAATTCATTTCTAAATAAGTAAATATTTAAGTTAAAAATGGCTTTGGTCATCCAACGTGCTAAATGATATGCGCCTGACTTCCTAAATTTATTCCCCCTGATGGAATTTCATGTAAGAATAAAATTATTAGCTCCAGAAACTCTTTATAATCATTTGGTATGAATGAGATTGACAATACCCAATGTGCAAATGTTACATGTAATTTATCTTTAAAAATTTCTTACATATCAGTCCTAATAACACCGGGAACGAAATTTCTAATATTAATTTCTGGCCATTTAGCTCTAAATGTTACTTTACTTTTGAAAAAACTTTCGCAATCTCTGATATATGATGACGGCAGCCGAAAAAGAAAAAGATAGGTTCAATTTTCTTTTCTAACTGCGAACAAGCTCCTTTTAGTCTACCGGTATTCGATGCAACCGTGTCGAACACAAATGATTGGATCTTGTCTGTTAATGCCCAATTTTCTGTTTCATAAACACTTTCAGCTATTTCTTTTCCTGTTCCTTCAGGTATATTCGGAACAGCTAATAACTGCTTATGTCCGGAGCTATTGCAATGATTGCTTATCACATGTTATTCCAATGTCAGAAAACATTTTTGTGTCCCAGTGAATTGTTACAGCACTTGAATTTATTCAACGTAGAAATTTCTTTCTTTTATCTTTTCACTATACGACTTACGATACTTTTCTCTAATTTTCCGAATCGAAGTACGATTAATAATGTATTCAGAAGAGTCTAAGGAGCATCTAGAAAGTATGACAATAAATGAACAGCATCTCTTTCACTGGTTTTGCATTTGTCTAAAGTTTCCGCCAATCGTGGCGTTAAAATTTCTTTTCGCGCTCTTTTTCCCTTTGAAGGAACGATAACCTTAGTTGTTTCGGTTTCTTCATCTGTTATCCAATCGCGATCGGGACTTACGGAAGATGAGGTCTGTGTAAAAATCTGAGTTCCTGAAAATTTGAATTAAATTTAATATTTTGCTACAGAAGTTTGCATCGACAAATGTTATTGTGAAATCAGTGCAATCTTACCCGATGGTGATGACGGTAATTTACAAATCTTTTGTCTTCGATCTTCTTCCTGATTGTGACGATTAAAGTTTCTTTTTTCTTTACTAGTTTGTTTCATATCAATTCCGAACATTGAATCTGGACGTCCTTTTTCTCTTTGCTTTAGTAGAAATTGATTGTCTTCATTAATATTCATCATTTGTAGTGCATTTTGATAAGCAATATCAAATAGATCATCTAAACTTTGAACAAAATTTTTCTCTTTCACCTTAAAATGTTCACTATATTTTTGTTTTTTATCAATTTATGCCACTTCTCACGCAATTTTATCAATTTTACTTTGCATTTGAATCGTTCTCGTATAGGAATTCTTGCTTTCAACCAAAATATGATACCCTCATCAATTACAAGGCCTGAACTTTCATCAAGATTCAATTTGATCACACGCATATTATAAATTTAAGCAATCTATTTCCATGTAAGCTTACTTCCCGTTATTTGGTGCTTCATATGACCAACAATAAATATTTCCTTTCAAGCCGACGTTATAAACAGCAAACTTGCACAAATATTGCAAACAAATTATAAAAAAAAGTTAATAGAAGTTTTAGAAACCACAATTTCACATCCAAACTCATGATTAAACTAACATCGTATTTTTAAGTTTGAACTCGTCTTTTAACATTTACTACACTTATCAACCTATTTCATGAGTCTGTGATAACGATTTCCATCAAGGGGTTATTGCGAGATTAAAATTTTATGAGTCATCAGTTTAAACTACATCAGATATTTTCCATATAAGATATAAACCTGAAATGGCAAAAAAAGGGCCAAAATTATAAACTTTGAAGGCAAGACGCCGCGTGCTAATGTTATTCAATTTGACTAAAAATTTGCATATGTCATACTTTCATGTATTGGAATAAAATTGGGGGGAGCACTCGTCCAAAAAATAAAAATATCTATTATAATAAGTGGCACCCTATATATATATATATATATATATATATATATATATATATATTTATATATATATATATATATATATAGATATGTACTATATATATATATATATATATATATATATATATATATATATATATATATAAATGTATAACTCTCATATATATATATATATATATATATATATATATATATATATATAAACTTCCTTTTAACGTGCTTAATCCCCTTCTCAGAGGGTAACACAGGGGGACTACAGGAAATCGAACTTTACAGCCGGCTATCCCAAACCAGCGCCACCAACGTGTTCGCAGTCGAGTTTAATTTTTGCACCCAGGAAGACAAAACCCAGACTGCTACGCGGAGGAATGAACCAGCGTCCTCTAGTGTGAGAGTAGGTGTGTAAATCCATAATAAATTTACTCCTTTATATATATATATATATATATATATATATATATATATATATATATATATATATATATATATATATATATATATATATATATATATATATATATATATATATATATATATATATATATATATATATATATATATCTTCTTCTTATCTTCACCTTCCTCTTTGCCCCAAGATTGGGGGTAAGGTGCTGTACAAGCATCGGAAAAGAAAAGCAGTAGGAGAACATGACAAACGTCGAAAAGAAAGCCCAGCCTTACGCCCCTCTGTACCATTAATTGGTGAGAACTCGTCACACAGAAAATCCACCTAGAGCATCATGGGACCGCGACGGACCCTCACTATGAGTAAATCGTCAATGTAGGGTTCATCCCTGGCCCAGGTGGGCCACAACCATGCCCCCATACAAAACCCCGCCATTCTCTATCATGCACCTTTATTTTCACCTCTGCCAAACTCATTTCTCCTTCAGACATTCGTTCACCGACTCAATCCACTTTCTCTTCGGTCTCCCAGCCGGTCGGTTCCCAACACACTCACCACTATACATCCGCTTAACCAAACTACTATCATTCATCCTTTCCACATGACCAAACCATCTCAACATACTTTCATTTATTCTCTCATTTACCCCTTTCTTCACACCACACCACTCTCTAATACGTTCATTCCTCTCTTTATCAATTCTTCTCACACCTAGCACACCCCTAAGATTGTCCATCTGAACAATTGAACTTTAGATCTATACTTCTTATTCCAGACCATGATATACTACCATACAATAACACAGGTAACAACATACCTCATGTAAGACCTAGCACACACTCAAGACTTAGTCCCTAGCATTCACCAACGATTTAATTGCACCAGCCACCTTCCTGCCATTCACAACTTTCCTACTACACTCTGCATCGTCCGTTCCCTTCTCATCCAACATATACCCTAAATATTTAAACTCAGACACTTGTTCTAGCTGCTCACCATCTAACATAACTTCACAATGAGGAGTGTCCTCACTCACAACCATAACCTTACTCTTATCCACGTTTACTTTCAAGCCCCTCCTTTCACACACCCTGCCAAATCTCTATCAATCCTCTCAAACTCTCTTCAGATTCGCCACACAGAACCAAATCATCCGCATATAATAGGTAGGGCACCCTCCACTCAACTCTATTCTCCACCATTCTAACACCATTTCCTGCCATCCCCACCTCAAATTCTTTCATAACCTTATCCATATACAAATTGAATAACCAAGGAGACATAACACAACCCTGTCTTACTCCGCTATTAATCCTAAACCAATCACCATTGACACCATTTATTCTTACACACGCTTCACTATCGTCATACATACTTTTGATTCCATTCAGAAGCCTACCACCAACACCATATATCACTAACACCTGCCATAACGCTTCCTATTAACTCTATCATACGCCTGTTGCAAATCCATAAAACCTAAATACAATTTATTCTTCTTCTCCCTCATTTTCTCAATCATTTGTTTCAATGTAAAGATTTGATCCACACATCCTCTACCACTCCTAAACGCACCTTGTTCTTCACCAATCAGTCCCTCAGTCACTCGACGCACTCTTTCGACCAAAATACCAGCATATACCTTCCCTACAACACTCAATAAACTTATTCCCCTATAATTTCTACAGTTTCCCCTTTTCTCCCTTACCCTTATATAAGGGTACTATTACCGCTCTCCTCCAATCACTTGGAACTATACCCTCCATAAACGCTTTATTACACAACTTCCAAATCAATCAATCACCATCTCGCCTCCGTTCTTGATCATTTCACCAGTAATTTCATCTATACCTGCAGATTTACCATTCTTCAACTTTCTCACTCTACCCATTACCTCCTCCTTACTATAATAATCCAAAAATACATATTCCTTCTTGCACCATCAAAACCACACACATTCACTAACACCTCATCATTACTGTTAATATTGTGCAGATTTTCGAAGTGTTCTTTCCTCCCCTCACATCCATTCATCAGTTACAAAGCACCATCCTATTCATTATTCTAAGCAGATTCCTTATTCTCATTCTTAACCTTTCGCTTCCTTCCAGAAAGAGCTTCCTATTTCCTTAAAAGTCCCCATCCATCTCCTTCCAAACTGTTCATTTTACCTCTTGTTTTTTCTCCTACGTATACACCTTTTAATATTCCCCTTCATATATAATTCCAAGCATCTTTCTTTTGAATCTTCATCATTTGCTTTAGTACATTCAACCACGCTTCTTTTTACCTTTAACCGCTTTCATCACCTCTTCTATCTTTACCATTCGCTGTTAACATTCCACTTCCTACTTTGCTTTGTCCACACACTTCCTTTGCCACTACTAACAATTGCTTCCTTCATTGCCCCCAGATTTGCTCAGTATCAACTTGTTCACATTCAACCGTTTTACTAATGACGCTCTTACATACTTATCCTTATTATCTTGCTCATAACTTCTCACTCTTAATTTTACCTACTTCCTTTCGTATCACCTTCCTCTCCATCAGCCCCCACTAGCAATTTTACATAAACATAATAGTCCGATAATCCCATTCCTAAACCCCTAACTGATTTAACATCAACACATTCTAACATCTCCTTCTTCACCAACACTAAATCAATCATACTTTTCTTCGATACCATCTCTACCTACCAACTCTAGTATGCTTATGGATACTCTTGTGTTTAAGAGAAAGTATTACTTACACATACTCTCTCTCTTCACAGAAATCAATCTTCCTACCATTCTCATTTTCTCCCCCCACCCCAAAACCACCTGTTATACCATCCTTTTTGATCCCTATCAACCATTCAGGTCCCCAAAACTATCAATCTGAAGCTCCTACTCACCCCATTAAGAGCATCATTCAGATTATCCCAAAAAATCTTACTCTCTTCAACGTTTCCCTCAGATGGACCATACGTCACAACCACACATACCTTGACCTTTTCAAACTTAAATTTAACCATTAGAATTCTAGGACTCACACAATCAAAGTCTACCATAGCTTCATACCACAGGTCACTCATCAAAATTGCAACTCCTTCTCTACCTCTCTCATTCTCTTCCACACCAGCACGCACACATTTCACACCACACCACTCATTTTCACCGTTTCCTTTCATCTTTGTTTCAGTCACAGCGAGCAAATCAAATTTGCCCTTTCTAAATACATCCATCACCTCTCTCTCCTCTTCTCCTCAACATTTATTCCTCTGACATTCCATGTACCCATACGATTCATACAATTTCGCCGAAAGTTAGAAGGTCGTTTACGGCGATCACGACCTTCTCCGAGGCCTGCATTAGCATTCCTGGCAAGAAATAGATGGTAGTAGGCAGCCAACCCAACTACCACCGCCCCTTAGTCGACTTCTACGACACGCAGGACATACGATGTGGGAAATTCTTTCTCCCCCGCACACAGGGATATGAGTAGTAGGGATGTCTGTAAGGTGTTATTTAGAAGTGGGGTGTGTACTTTAATCATGTGTATATGATATGTGGATAAATGGTGGTTAGTAATATGTTGCCTGGAGGATGAGTGTGTGAAGAATATGAACGCAAAAGAGAAAGGCGCACCATTAAAAATGGGAGGTAATTTTATCGTTGAGTATGTGTGTTCTCTCTCTCATATATATATATATATATATATATATATATATATATATATATATATATATATATATATATATATATATATATATATATATATATATATATATATATATTATTATATATATATATATATATATATTATACCCGTGTGTGTGGGGCGGGATGAGGAATTTAAACAAGTATGTTCTGCGTGTCACAAGTCGACTAAAATGGCAGTGGTAATGAGTTGTGGTACCGCTACCCTTAATTGTATGCCCTAGAAATGCTCATGCATGACTCTGATTTCATGTGCATAATAATATAAGGAACGGTAAAAAAAAAATATTCCAAAAAATTATTTATAAAAAAATAAAAAAATTTGAAAACATTAACAACATAACTTTTACATCTTTTTGCTACATAAAAAAAAATCGACAAATCCTGCAATAGTTTCCTGATATATATATATATATATATATATATATATATATATATATATGTAGGGCGAGATATATATATATATTTTTATATATATAAATATATATTTATATCCATTTATTTTTATATATATAATATAGACATATACTTTATATATATATATATATATATATATATATATATATATATATATATATATATATATATATATATATATATATATATATATCTGTATATAGTTTCTTTATATAATATATATATATATATATATATATATATATATATATATATAAGGGTTGGGCGAGCAACAGAATTTTCGCACCATACAGCACCAGTTAGCCCACCACTAGGCATATGCCCAAATGAAGCCCACTACTAATTGCCCACCACATCCGGTGAGTCAGCCAATACTAATATATATATATATATATATATATATATATATATATATATATATATATATATATATATATATATATATATATATATATATATATATATATATATATATATATATATATATATATATGAGGTTCAAATTTTACAAAAAACGTTTAAAAATATTGCATTTTGAAAAAAAAGTATTGAATTAAGAAAAGAAATACCTTTTAAATAATTCAATTTCATTATATTTATAATTTTAAATATTTATATTTAATAATAATAATAATAATAATAATAATAATAATAATAATAATAATAATAATAATAATTGATAAAATGAGGAATGAACGTATTAGAGAGTTATGTGGTGTGAAGAAAGGGGTAAATGAAATAATAAATGAAAGTAAGTTGAGATGGTTTGGTCATGTGGAAATCATGAATGACAGTTGGTTGGTTAAGCGGATGTATAGTGGCCAGTGTGTTGGGAAGTGATCGGCTGGGAGACCGAAGAAAAAGTGGATCGAGTCAGTAAACGAATGTCTGAAGGAGAGAAATGTGAGTTTGGCAGAGGCGAGAATAAAGGTGCATAATAGGAGTGAATGGCGGGGTTTTGTGAGGGGGTATGGTTGTGGCCCACCTGGGCCAGGGGATGAACCCTACACTTGACGATATGCCATAGTGAGGGTCCGTCGCAGTCCCGTGAAGCTCTAGGGTGGATTTTCTGACTGCGCCGAGTTCACACTAATAGGTATAGAGGGGGCGGTAAGGCTGGGCTTTCTTTTCGACTTGTGTCATGTTCTTCTACTACTCCTTTTTTCGATGCATGTCTCGCACCTTACTCCTAGTCTTGGTGGGGGGGAAAAAAGGATGATGATAATAATAATAATAATAATAATAATAATAATAATAATAATAATAATAATAATAATAATAATAATAATAATAATAATAATAATAATAATAATAAAAATAATAACCATCTTTTATAAGCCTACTGGTAATGTCCTAGTTAACATTATTTACAGTTTGTACAAATTAGAATGCTTTAAGTTTCTGACTATTGACATGGAATTTTGGCATTTAAAACTACTAACTGAGATTTATATAATTGTTCATATACACTTTTCCTAACCCTTGCTTCTTTTAAATTCTAGTGTCGGTTCCCTTATAATAATCGACCTTTACAATTTTGAGTCCTACAATAACATTTTTTAAATCTATTGGGAATGGAATCTATCTCGTAATTGTAATCCCATGTCAACTCTGTACCTGCAGTGATATTTTTTGAAGCAAAGAAAGAGATCCGAGGAAACCTAAGGTCATGGGTGTCAACAAATACATTCTGACAGTACACGTTAGGATCACAAGAGTGGTTTAAATAGCGACCGATATTGCCCATGACTTTTGCATCCAATACATATTGTGCTTCGGCTTCTTTGTAATAATCTCTCAAACTTTTTTTTGGCACCTTAGTCAAAATCTCCGAATCTCCAAGCTCATCAGGTTCAAAGTTAATTGATTCTCTCTTTGATGAATCATTGGAATCATCATCATCTGCTACTCCAGGTTTGTGTTGAATGCGCGAAGATCTTTTTCGAGTCGAGGTTATATTCAAGCTTGTCTTCAGTTTAAATTCTTTGTCTATTTCATACTTACTTTTCCTTCTTTTGCGTTTTTTGTCCTCCTCTGAATCTTCAGATAGCTCATAGTTTGAGGCTTGGCTCGATTGTTCATCGCTTTCTTCTTCGATATCTGTCACGGAACTTTCATATCCGTCTTTCTCCTCCTCAACTATTTCTATATAATCCAAATTAGCAAAATATTCATCCCCTCCTTCTAACCTACCTTCTTGGTTTGCTTGAGTATCCGTTATAACTTTACCAACATACATACATACGAAAGTTCCATTGGGAATGTCATTTAATGTTCTTACGCCCCACCCTCTTTGCGCAGTTTTGAATAACTGAAGTCTCTGCTTAATTGGAAACTGTACAACACGATTCAAACAGCTTTTCTTGCATGAACATTCTGGATTGCACTCAAATATACCGGAAGGAACTTGCTCATAAAGCCTCTTATAATTATATCCAGTATTTTCATTAACTTCTACTGTCTTTTTTGATAAATTTTTTGCTGCTTCAATAGTCAGCTGCCAACATTCACATTTTAATTTATTCATACAATTATCTTCACATTTACAGCAAACGAGATAATTGGGGTCAAAGTTTACTGAGACACTGTCACTAATAATAAAATCACTGCGATACTTGAACTCCTTGGGGCTACATGAATCTATTGAATTTACTGCAGATATATAAACGTCCTCTTGATCACAAGTAATGTCTTCGACAAAAAAATTCTTATCATCAGGCTCCCAAGATCTAAAAAGGTTTATTTCCATGTCTAATGTAAACATGTCTATAGTAAAATAGGAATGTGTTACTTTCAAGTACCGACAAATCTCATCATATGATCTTAATCTACGCCCACACGGTGCTACATACAAGCAAATATCCCGAGTAACAGTTTTCTTAAGAACCTTAGTAAATTGTCGTTTCCAACCAAACAATATAGGTTTGAGTAGGGGAGAAACATCTTTGGACTTTGAGTGTTTACTTGAATTTATATCACACTTCTTATTACATTGGTGAGAGACAAATCTTATGTTCTGTATTTCCAAATCATCTTTTCTATAAGTGCTTTTTTTACCTTTCTTTTCCAGAATAAGATTTTTCCTAATGAGCTTTTTATTTTCAACAATATTTCTATTTGAATCATTATTAGGTTGTTCCAAATTTGTAAAAACATCTGTAGAAGGTTCCTCAAGGTTGACATATTCAATAACTGGTGCTTTCTTCTTAACAGGTACAGTTCTCCTACGAAATGTTAAATTAGGGGTTTCAGATTCCATCTTTTGGTTATACTTCAATTTCTTTTCAAAGAGAGGCTGAAATCGTGATGATCCCCTGTACAGCCATTCATATTTTCTTTGAACAGGAAAATACATTTTCGCGAGAGAGCAATCTACCTCATTGACCTGGGCACTATAAAAGAGCCCATTTAACTCTGTTTGTACAAAATTATGTTTCTGTAAACGAATCATAGTTTTTTCTGGGTATGTTTCTAAATAATTTTTAATGAAACTTTGTGATCGCGCTTCAACATCTTCCCATACTTTTAAACTATCCTGTGCAATAATTCTTATATCTGAATGACGTACATATTGAGTATGGCCATCATCAAAAAAGACCAGGTAACGATATTTATTGGCAACAGTTGGAATTTCTGCGACAATTCCTACATAAAAATATTTTGAAGAGTCAACTGATGCAATTATTCTCGTCCCAAAAGGAACTCTAACTGAGCTTTCATTAAAATATGCTAAATTTTTGGCACTTACAGTTTTCATTCCAAACTCATTTATACCTTCTGAAACAAATCGAACTCCAAACATACATTCTGTACCATTAGGCGGAAATTCAATGTTAATTACTGTTGCCTCAACCCATTTACATGATTTTGAAGATCTCATCATATATAATTTCTCATCAACTCTTATTTGGTGTCTGATCAAAGGTCCAACAGGAGGAAGGCATTTTAGTTCATTTGAAATTGTTGGCTCTACAATCATTATGCCTGGTATTTCATTGTTGGACTCTTCTGGAGAACTCATTTCTTCTAATGTAGGAGCAGTATAAGTATCTAACTGTGTTGGAGTTTTACTTGGTGATTCTGATGATCTGTAGCTAGTCTCATCTTGCAATATTGGCGAGTATGAGCGATTATTTTGTGAGTGAAAATTGTAAGATTCAGAATAGCAATTGTTAGCCTGTGATAATGGTATACCACTAGGGTCCTCCGAGATATTTATTTGTGATGAAGGATTCACTACATCATTTGTGTTTAGAATGGGTTGTTGAACTGTTATTGGCACATGATCATTATTAGGATTAGCAATGGTTCTTTGAGGTATGAAATAGTCAGAATAGCAATTATTAGCTGGTGATATTGGTATACGACTAGATTCCTCTGAGATATTTATTAGTTGTGTAGTATTAACAAAATTATTTGCATTTAGAACGGGTTGTTGAAATGTTACTGGCACATGATCATTGTTAATAGGATTAGCAATGTTTCTCTGTGGTATATGGTAGGGGTCAGGATAAGAGAGATTTTTGGCTTGAGATAATGGATTTGTATTTAGAATGGGCTGTTGAGCTGTTATTACTGGCACATGATCATTGTTACTAGAATTAGCAATGCTTCTCTGTGCTGCATGGTAGGGGTCAGAATAAGAGAGATTTTTGGTTTGAGATAATGGAACATTATTCACTACATTATTTGTGTTTACAATGGGATGTTGAGCTGCTGATACTGGCACATAATTATTACTACTAGAATTAGAAATGCTTCTCTGTGCTGTACGGAAGGGGTCAGGACATGAGAGACTTTTGGCTTGAGATAATGGAACATGACTGGATTCTTCTGGTATAATTATTATTTCTGATAAACTATTTGAATTTCGGATCGGTCTAGTCACTAATTTCTGATTACTTATGGGCTTAGGGTTTATTCTAGGGGTGAATGTGTGATGTAGAGAGGAAATTGGATTTTTTGTCACTTCTGAAATAGGTTCATGTCTAGTAGATGAAGATATTTTTGAATTAGAAACGTCATTACATAAATTTACGTTAGGCTTTGCAAATCTTTTAATAGAGTTATTTCGTGTGGAACAATCAGGTGGGCCGATTTCTATTGGTGAAACATATTCAACATCATCTTGAAAAGCAGCATAAAATTCATTCCTTAATACATTAAGATCCTTTTCAATTAAATCAAAATCTTCATTACGAGTATCAAAACCAGCTTGAGCATTTTTTAATCTTTCCAGTATAATGTTGCTTCCATCGGGAATCTGTTTATGTAAGTTATTACTTTGAATGATATCTAAAGCAGCCTTTTGCAACTCTTCAATATCTTCGTCTTTAACCAGTGCTGCTTTTGAGGTCAAATAATTGTTGGAATCGCTGGTTACTCCTTTAATTTGATGAACATCAAATTCACACTCACTATCGTCGCTTGAATCATCTAAGTTAGAGTCATCGGAATCAGACTCAGAAATTATGAAAGTTTTCCTCGATAATGTAATTTTATTAGAAAAAATATTTATGCCTTGACGTACGAGGTTGACAACTTTACTCTTTTCTCTATTGTAAATAAGCAGACAACTCGTGCATATCTTTCTTTTTTTATAGTAGGCTTCTACGCCATAATATCTTTTAACACTGTCAGAAGCCTTCATCAAGGTTTCATTTGAATTTTTACATTCTGGGTTTAAGCAACTGACCTTTTTGGTTGGCACAATATCTGATGAGTCCGTAACTTCGATGATATCGTCGTCATCCGTAAGAATATCAATTACTTGAGATGACATTTTCTCTATTATATAATAAATATTTATCTTCTGTGATGGGAAAAACCTGAAAAATAAAAAAAAATATATATATATATATATATATATATATATATATATATATATATATATATATATATATATATATATATATATATATATATATATATATATATATATATATATATATATATATATATATATATATATATATATATATATATATATAAATAAATATATATATATATATATATATATATATATATATATATATATATATATATATATATATATATATATATATATATATATATTCTGTATAGGAAAATACATATATAAATATATAACATATATATCAATAATAATATATATATATTTCCTTATCCTCCTTTTTATTTCCAAAGATTGGGAGTAAGGTGCGTAGCATGCATCGGAAAAAGAAAAGCAGTAGAAGAATATGACAAAGTCGAAAAGAAAGCCCAGCCTTGCCGCCGCCTCTGTACCATTAATTAGTGAGAACTCGTCGCAGTCAAAAATCCACCCTAGAGCTGGGACCGCGATGGACCCTCACTATGGTGGATCGTCAAGCCGCCACTGTCCCTTGGCCCAGGTGGGCCACAACCATACCCCCTCACAAAATCCCGCCATTCACTCCTGTTATACACCTTTCTTCTCGCCTCTACCAAACTCACATTTCTCTCCTTCAAACATTCGTTTACTGACTCAATCCACTTTTTCTTCGGTCTCCCAGCCGGTCGGTTCCCAACACACTCGCCACAATACATCCGCTTAACCAACCGACTACCATTCATCCTTTGATAACCTGTATCTCAACATACTCATTATTCTCTCATTTCCCCTTCCTTCACACACACAACTCTCTAATACGTTCATAACAGGTTCATTCCTCATTTTATCAATTCTTCTCAAACCTACGCACCTAAGTTGTCCATCTGAACATATTGAACTTTAGATCTATACTTCTTATTCCAGACCATAGTCTCACTACTATACAATAACACAGGTAACAACATACCCTCATGTAAGACCCTAGCACACTCAAGACTTAGTCCCTTTACATTTACCAACGATTTAATTGCACCAGCCACCTTCCTGCCATTCACAACTTTCCTACTACACTCTGCATCATCCGTTCCCTTTTCATCCAACATATATACCCTAAATATTTAAACTCAGACACTTGTTCCAGCTGCTCACCATCTAACATAACTTCACACTGAGGACTGTCCTCACTCACAACCATAACCTTACTCTTATCTACGTTTACTTTCAAGCCTCTCCTTTTACACACACAAATCTCTCTACCAATCCTCTCAAGCTCTCCAGATTCGCCACATAAAACCAAATCATCGTATAATAGGTGGGGCACCCTCCACTCATCTCCATCATTCTAACACATTTCCTGCCATCCCACCTCAGATTCTTTCATAACCCCATCCATATACAAATTGTATAACCAGAAGACATAACACAACCCTGTCTCACTCCGCTATTAATCTAAACCAATCACCTTTGACACCATTTATTCTTACACACGCTTCCTGTTATCATTTTCATATATATATATATATATATATATATATATATATATATATATATATATATATATATATATATATATATATATATATATATATATATATATATATATATAAAAAAAAAAAACTACCTTTTAACGTCTTTTTTCCCCTATGCAGGGGGTAACACGGGGGGACCACAGGAAATTGAACTTCAAGGCCGGCTATCCCAAACCAGCGCCACCAACGTGTTCGCAGTCAAGTTTTAATTCTTGCCCCTGGTAGATAAAGCCCAACTGCTACACGAGGAGGATTTGAACCAGCGTCCTCGTATTAGAGGCGGTCTCTCAACCTACACCGCCACTGGCGTTTACATATATATATATATATATATATATATATATATATATATATATATATATATATATATATATATATATATATATATATATATATATATATATTATATTTCTTTTTTATATATATATATATATATATATATATATATATATATATATCAACCTTATTTCCCAAGATTGGGGTGAGGGTCGTTGATACACCGGAAATAGAATAGTAGTACAAGAACAAACTCGAAAAGAAACCCGCCCCTTACCCTTAAGTGAGAACTAGTCTCACTCAGAACAATCTACCCTAGGGTTTCACAAGACTGCAATGGACTCTCACTGTGGTATTTTGTCAATGTGGGGTTCATCCCATGGGCAAAGTGCAAACAAAACTAAAACCCAAACATTCACTCCTATTACGCACCTTTCTTCTCGCCTCTGCCAAACTCACATAGGTACTTTCTTTCAGACATTCCTTTGCAAACTCAATCCACTTTTTCTTCAGTTTCCCAGCTGGTTGATTCCCAGCACACTCATCACTATACATCCGCTTAACCAACTGACTATCATCCATTCTTTCCATATAACCAAACCATCTCGATGTACTCTTGTTTATTCTCTCATTTACTCCATCCTTTACACCACATAAATCCCTAATGCGTTCATTCCTCACTTTATCAATTCTTTTCACACCCAACAAGCCCCTAAGATTGTCAATCTGAACACATTGTACCTTAGATCTATACCTCTTATTCCATACCATAGTTTCACTACCATACATTACCCTCATGCAAAACCCTAGAGCACTCAAGATTTAGTCCCTTTACATTTACCAAGGATTTAATTCCACCAGCCACCTACCTGCCATACACAACTTTCCTACTACACTCTGCAACATCTGTTCCCTTTTCATCCAACATATATCCGAAATATTTAAACCGAGATACTTGTTCCAATTGCTCACCATCTAACATAACTTCACACTGTGGACTCACTTCACTCACTACTATAATCTTACTCTTATCTTTCACTTTCAAACTCCTCCTATTGCACATCCTGCCAAACCCCTCTACCAATCCTCTCAAACTCTCTTCACAAAATCAAATCATCCATACACAATAAGCAAGGCACCTTCTTATCACTATGTTACTTCTTAAGTTACAACACCAAGCCCATAACAACAATCAATACCCCCTATGGTATATTATATATATATATATATATATATATATATATATATATATATATAT